>JANJGK010000011.1:63792282-63817282 GCA_039081455.1 Macrobrachium rosenbergii
CCATTAGAAAGTAATAAATTTCCATTAGAAAATAATAAATTTCCATTAGAAAGTAATAAATTTCCACTAGAAAGTAATAAATTTCCATTTGAAAATAATAAATTTCCCTTAGAAAATAATAAATTTCCATTAGAAAATAATCAACGACATTTTCCTCCCAAGACTTTCTGGCTGATCTTGCCGTCACATTTTCGGGCGAGGCGAAATTTCTCGCCTCAGTCTCGAAATGTGGGACCAAAATTACGGGGGAGGGCGAAGAGGCAGCAAAATGGGATTTGACAAAGCACATTATGACGCTGTAAGCAGATTAGGAATCCCTGTTAAGGGTGAGAATTTTAGGAAGTACTATCCTCTCTCTCTCTCTTTCTCTCGGAGACGTAATTATCTATCCACTGTAAATAGATATTTGGATTTAAAAACGCCATTCGAATAGCTATGGGCTATGCGCATATCATCTCATTATTGACAATACTAAGCACAAAATACTGCTATCAATTCTCATGACAAGAGAGACGTCGTCGTGTCACATCCTAGCGAGTTCGTAGGGTCAAATCCTCGCAACCTCGTCGTAAGTAACCGTGGCTCATTCGTCGTGTCAAGTCCTAGCTAGTTCGTAGGGTAAAATCCTCCCGACCTAGTCGTAAGAGATCGTGGCTCATTCGTCGTGTCAAATCCTAGCGGTTTCGTTGAGTCAAATCCCTGCGACCTAGTCGTAAGTAATCGTGGCTCATTCGTCGTGTCAAATCCTAGCGAGCTCGTAGGGTTAAATCAGGGCGACCTCGTCGTAAGTAATCGTGGCTCATTCGTCGTGTCAAATCCTAACTAGTTCGTAGGGTAAAATCCTCCCGACCGAGTCGTAAGAAATCGTGGAGAGTTCGTTGTGTCAAATCCTAGCGAGTTCGTAGGGTAAAGTCCTCGCGACCTCGTCGTAAGAAATCGCGGATCATTCGTCGTGTCAAATCCTAGCGAGCTCGTAGGGTAGAATCCCGGCGACCTCGTCGTGAGTAATCGTGGCAAGTTCGTGGTGTAAAATCCTAGCGAGTTCGCGATCGCGAAAAAAAAACACACACAACGAAATCGCCGACCGGAAGCTACAACGAAGTATATTTTGGAAATCAATACTGCTCACAGGAGGACCAGTTGAAAGCCAAGGATTATTTTCTCCAGCTCCCAATAATCAATTCTTTTTCTCCTTGACATTTCAGAACAATGACAGTGGCAGTTACACGATTCTTCTTTGTATGTCAAAAAAAATTAAAAAAGCTTTGCGGTATTTAAAAAGCAATATAGTCAATGGGAGTCTTATATAATGCGATCTTAATATCGCCATTCACGAGAATATCTAAGAAATATTATCCCCTTATTTCCTTCTAGTTATCCCTTCGGGATCATCCCTCGTGGTGGCCAAAGATGAACTTCGGATACATGAATAAAACTGTAAAAAACTTACAGATATAAAAACGTCGATTAACTACTATAAATCAATACGAAGTAAAATTTATACAAAAACTGACAAAAAAAATAAGCCGCTTGTACCAAGTTCCCATTTCCACATTCACAAATCATTTTGGAAAATTTAGACAGTCCTTGACACTCCTTTTCGTACGTAGTTGCTAGCTGACCTTAATACGTTCTTGTAAAATACACAAGATTTAGAGACTAGAGTTAGCCAGATCGGGCCAGGCTATTAGAAGAGGCGCACCTCTCGTGTGGTTGATCATAAACGTGTGGAGATTTTGCGAGTGAGTGAGTGAGTGAGTGAGGCGGATTTCTTGAAGTAGTGAAATTTCTTGCATATCAGAAAGGTTATTTGCTTTAAAATATTATCTATTTCTGGTGTTATTTACGACTACTGACATAACTACGGATTTGCTGTGAGCTACCAAAGGAAAAGCGCAGGTATCATGATGGCATTCTCTCTCATATATATATATATATATATATATATATATATATATATATATATATATATATATATATATATATATATATATATATATATATGTGTGTGTGTGTGTGTGTGTACACAGTATATATATACATATATATATATATATATATATATATATATATATATATATATATATACACGTCTATTTATCTGTGTATCCTTGTGTGATTTTAGTGTGTAGCATTTTACAATGTGTTATAATGAAATATGCTTTCAAAACAAACCCCCAGGGTAAAAGCAAAACAATTTGCCACACAAGAAACACAATTTTAAGCCAAAACATAAAAAAAAAACATTAGTTACAAAAATCCAAGAAAAATCGAAACATGATGAAATCAAGGCAGCAAGACAACAATAACGCAAACTTCCGGACAGAATATTCATCCCTCAACTTCAAGAGTATTTACGGATCTCAAAAATGTTTTGAGGAAACGTTTGAATCTAGACGTTTGATGACAAATATGATTAATAACATTCTTCCTGCACCAAAGACCATGCCTGCAGTGACACCAGCCTGCAGGAATCAATTAATCAATGAACCACTTCCCACGAAGCTGGCTCAGCTGACTCGAATGTTACCATAGACTACACAGTGTTGCCAACAGAAGTGTAGGCATCACAGTGTTACCAATAAAAGCGGCAGATCTGCGGCTGAATTGAAATTTATAATGAATTTTACACAGCTTCTAGAAGAGAGAATTCCACGCTGAATTGTTTCTATGGCATTCGAGAAAGAAGCTGGCAAACATGTATCAGAGAGGCATCTTGATATCAATAGTTGAGCAGTCAGTGTAATTAGGTTGGTTGAATTCGCAAGAAAATTGCAACTTTTGCATATATAGGTATATATATGATATATATAATATATATAATACATATATATACATATATATATATATATGTATATATGTATAATTCATTTATATGCTTGTGTGTGTGTGGGTATGTGTGTATACATGCATATCTATGTGTAATATATATATATATATATATATATATATATATATATATATATATATATATATATATATATATATATATAGCCTATATGTGTGTGTGTGTAATATATATATATATATATATATATATATATATATATATATATATATATATATATATATATACGTACGTATATATATGCTTGTGTGTGCGTATAATGATGCGGAGTGGTAAACGTTATCACAGATAAATTGACGTTTAATCACCTTATGCTCTAAAGAAAACATAAATTAAAAAAAAAAACTCGTATTTACATGCTTTAAACATCTGCCTATTAAAAAACAACTTATGCTGATACAATGCCAACATTTTTCTTTTCTCTTGATAACATTATCCAGAGGGCTCCGTTTTTTTCTTATATAAGCAAACAAATGTTATATATACTGACACAGGTAATTAAAATTCTGATTTATATTGATAACAGTAACAGGAGTTCTAATCCCGACTACCATTAGTAACTCGTGATTCAATAATGTTACATGAAATATCGACCTATTTCTAATGACAGGAGCAACTAGGAGTTAACCTCTACAGGCCTACATGTGACGTATAACATAAGGTTCTCCATCACGCCCACTTCTCAATCACAATCTCTGACAGCCCAGAAATTAAGCAACTGAAACTTCCTGGAAGTCCCAAGAAAAAGCAGAGTCTTCACTCCAGTATGGAATAAACTAATTTTCAAGTGAAAATTGGCAATTATTGGCTAACGAACTTGTTGGCGCGCGCTACATGCGCTAGACCCGGCGCTTCTGTCTCCCCTACCCTCCCGATCCCCTACCTATTCAGCCCCTACCCGGGGCGGACAAACAGATTTGCAGGAGAAGGGTGGATGTCTCCCCTACCTCCCATTCCCTTACTTATCCCGCCCCAACCGGGGCGGACAAACAGGTTTGCAGAGGGTGGGTGGCTGTGCCATGTTTCCCCTACTGTCGCCCAGGAAGGACAAACAAGATCAGATCCACTCGGATTTTATTATTATAGACTATAATGCCAGATTAGGAAAACTTCTCCTGCCAGCATAGGCCACCAGGCATTCCAGAATCGCCAAAAACCGTGACTTCATTACTGTTATAGAATAAAAAGAAATCTTATAACACATTCCGAGTCTGCTGAAGGCGGCGCTGCTACAAAAGACTTGATAATTAAATAAATCACGAGACAAAAGATCCTGATGAAATCTGACCATCAATTGTAACCCTATTAAGGTGCCCTTCCACTGGGCCGGCTGAAACGACTACAGCCGCCCGGCTACAGCCGGCCGGCTGTAGAAACAGACTCCTACAGTGCTATTATTATGTACCCCTTTCCAATGACCCGTCTACAGCCGGTCTGTCGGCCAGGCTGCCCACCTCCCGACTCGAGCCGGCTGGGCAGCACTCCTCTCCGAGCAGTCCAGCCGGCAGGTCGGTACGATTTTTCTGCGTTTCTTAACTCAGTAGTGTTGTTTTTCCAGTTTCGATTTGTGATGGATGATTTGAAATTAATAGAATTAGTTCGTAAGCATAAATGTTTGTACGATTCCAAAGATCAGTATTTACTCGGAAGAATTTTCTAAATATATATTCGTCCTTTAAAAGGTGTCTTTCAATCAATATCCTTTGACATCCTTGTTCTTTTCGAGATGTGAAAAGTTCATGTGGAGATGACCTTTCTAACTCTGCTTGCATCACTAAACAACATTCTTCTTCTTCTTCCTCTTCCGCCAAGAGGTATTGAAGAAGTACGTCCTCACTTGCATGTGCCATTATTGAAACTGACTCCTACACCGGCCACAGTCGTTGTAATGGAATCTGTATCGACGGCTATAGCCCATCCGGTTATAGCCGTCGACTTTAGCCGGGCGGCTGTAGTCGTTTCAACCGGCCCAGTGGAAGGGCACCTTAACATAACATGAAAAGGTCAAGTTCAAAAAGTAACTCAGCTAAAGCTTGAGAGAGAGAGAGAGAGAGAGAGAGAGAGAGAGAGAGAGAGAGAGAGAGAGAGAGAGAGAGAGAGAGCATGAACCTCCATCCTCTATATATTCTATGCATTTGCAGGTCTAATTAATATATCAGAGAGAGAGAGAGAGAGAGAGAGAGAGAGAGAGAGAGAGAGAGAGAGAGATGGATGAACTTTTATCCACATTCTATTCATTGCAGGGCCTATTACTACATCTGAGAGAGAGAGAGAGAGAGAGAGAGAGAGAGAGAGAGAGAGAGAGAGAGAGAGAGAGAGAGAGAGAGAGAGAGAGAGAGAGAGAGAGAGAGAGAGAGAGAGAGAGAAAGAGAGAGAGAGAGAGAGAGACTTTATAGGAAGTAGCGTTAATGAGGCTTGTTAAGCAGCCCATTTCATTGCAACTTCATAACAATGAAAGGCAATTAAGGCCCTTCACTCTTCGGGAAACAAAAGAAATCTCTGTTGTCATCAGGACAATTTAACCGGTCAAAATTGTAAAGAAGAGAGAGAGAGAGAGAGAGAGAGAGAGAGAGAGAGAGAGAGAGAGAGAGAGAGAGAGAGAGAGAGAGAGAGGAAAGTTATATAACTGTTCTTAGTGCAAAGAATGGGCAAACGGACAAATAACTATATTATTTATATAGTTCAAGATCTATGCATACACTTATTTTTACAAACCCTTGTCACACATCATCGCTTTGGAAGCTTCCTCTCAAACATTTACAAATGGAACTTAACTGAAATTTACCGAACTGACAGTGGTCAGTCTTAACCCCCCGCCCCCCAGTATTTTAATCAGTAATTTCTGGTATGATTAAAACAGACGTGAACTGAATATAGAATTAGGCCAAAGGTCAAGCGCTGGGACCTATGAGGCCATTCAGATCTGAAACGGAAATTGACAGAAAAAGGTTTGAAAAGTATAACAGGAGAAAAAAAAAAGTATACCTTAGTTTTACCAGACCACTGAGCTGATTAACCGCTCTCCTAGAGAGGGCTGGCCCGAAGGATTAGACTTATTTAACGTGGCTAAGAACCAATTAGTTACTTAGCAACGGGACCTACAGCTTATTGTGGAATCCGAACCACATTATAGCGAGAAATAAATTTCTATCACCAGAAATAAATTCCTCTAACTCTTCATTAGCCGGCCGGAGAGTCGAACTGGGGACTAACGACTGCAAGGCCACAACTCTACCGACTCGCCCAAGGAAGAGATTATAACAGGAGGAAAACCTCAAAGCAGTTGCACTATGAATCGATTGTTAGGAGAGGGTAGAAAGTCAGACGGAAGAATGAGAATATTAAAGGTGGTACAGTAAAAGGAACGAAAGGGGTAATAGCTAGGGGCCGAAGGCAAGCTGCAAAGAACATTAAGTTATGCCTACAGTGCACCGCATGAGGTGCACTGACGGCACTACACACCTCCGGGGTAAAATAGACGTGAGTTTGATATGCAATGCAAAAACTAGTTTTAAAGTGAATTGTCGTTCAAAATCTGCATTCATATAAAGTTCTGATTTACAACACTGAAACTGTTATAAAATTCACGTATATGAAATGATGGAAGGTATATCAGTGATGAAATTTCACATCACATTTATTTCAAGCTAACCACAGCAGACCTTCCCCTGTTATATTATTATTAATATTATTATTCAGATGATGAAACCTATTCATATGGAACAAGCTCACAGGAGCCACTGACTTGAAATTCAAGCTTCCAAAGAATATTAAGGTGTTCATTAGGAAGAAGTAAGACGAGGTAAAGGGAAATAAAAAAAGAAGAGAGCCCACTTATTAAAAAAGAAAAAATAAATGAATAAATTAACAATCAGATAAAAATGTATTAAAATGCAAGAGAATAGTATTAGGGTAGTAATGTATTGCAATTTGGTAATATGACGAAATTACTTATCTCATTGTTTCCCTTTTCCTTCCTGGCTGTAACTTTGTTCGTACAATCATCGAAGTTTTTACCCTTTTTCGTGATTTAAAATCAAACATATATATATATATATATATATATATATATATATATATATATATATATATATATATATATATATATATATATATATATATATATATATTTATAATATTTATATATATATATATATATATATATATATATATATATATATATATATATATATATATATATATATATATATATATATATATATGTAGTTTCTGATACATTATATTGTCGACTCGTTTCAGTTAAGAATGGACAACGCACAGGACGACTTCGAAGAGTTTGTCATCACACTCAAGAACGAAAATGCCATACACAACTTGATAAGAGGGACGTACGTGGATCGGGAACCACTAGTAAGTGTATCCAGCTACCTTGATTTTCACATTATTATTATTATTATTATTATTATTATTATTATTATTATTATTATTATTATTATTATTATTATTATTATTATTCCAAGATCCACATCGATCAAAATTTAAAAGACGATTATTCTTATGATTATTATTATTATTATTATTATTATTATTATTATTATTATTATTATTATTATTATTATTATTATTATTCCAATAATAATAATAATAATAGTTTTTTAAATTTTGATCGATGTGGATCTTGGAATAATAATAATAATAATAATAATAATAATAATAATAATAATAATAATAATAATTATTATTATTATTATTATTATTATTATTATTATTATTATTATTATTATTATTATTATTATTATTATTATAGTCGTCTTTTAAATATTGATCGATATGGATACTGGAAAAAAAATAATAATAGTTACTTCCACCATGATCACAATTATCGCCACCTGCCACCCCTCCCTCCCCAGTGCCTGGGCCTCCACATGACCTTCGAGGAGTTCCTTCCCTACATGAAGAAGTCGCTGACGCCCACCTTCGAGAGCGAGGTCAGCATCGGCGTGAGGGACAGCGCCTCCGGACGACTCGTCGCCTTCATGCTCAACCGAGTCCTCGTTCCCGAGGGCGACCTCGAAATATTCGGCGAAGGGGGACTCGAGACCGAAAAGGTAATTACGTCTCTTTATATATATAAAGTTATGTTATTGACTGAATGGAATATGAAATTTTGGCCAAAGGCCAAGCGCTGGGACCTATGAGGTCACTCTGCGCTGGAAGGGAAATTGAGAGTAAAGCAGGTTTTACAGGTGTAACAGGATGAAGATCTCGCAGTTGCACTATGAAACTATTGTTAGGAGAGAGTGGAAAGTAAAATGGGAGAAAGAGAATATGAACAGAGGTATAGTAAAAGGAATGAAAGGGGTTGCAGCTGTGGACCGAAGGGACGTTGCAAAGAACCTTAAGTAACGCCTACACTGCACCGCGTGAGGCGTACTGACGGCAGTGCCCCCTACGGAGAAAGTTATGTCATTGTTTGGGCTTAGCTTTCTCTTTTTAAAGTAGTCGATCAACACTCAATCCGAAGAGAAGTTTGGGAATTGCAAGCATGCACATGATTTACGCAAAAGCTTTTGAGAACGTATCCATAATTCTGTGAGCTCATTTTTGTAATACATACTTTAATGAATTCCGGATCTAATTATAGCTCAATGCTGCTTATACCTGACCGTTAAGATCTGTAGCAAGTTTCATTGACTTGTATTTTTGCTACAAGGAAGAGTCCAAAACTACTCTTACATCCGGGCCAGGAACCGGCATGGATGTATAAACGCTTATTAGATAGTTGAAAAAAACTGAATGGATATCCACAAAGAACGTAATTAATCCTCACAGCTGATCAGTTCTACTTTTACAGTCGAACAAGTACTCGAAAGTGCTCCACGACCTGTGTGCTGACGTGGACATTCTTAAAAACGGAAGATTTAACAAGCAGTTGGAGCTGCAGTGCCTCTGCGTTCACCCCAACTACGGCAACAAGGGCCTCGGAATGAAGCTCGTTCGGGTAAGAAATTAATGGCCATCTTTATTCTGAGTTAGTTTGAGGAGACACTTAAACACTCTAGGAATACTCATTTGATTTGCCCTCATGAGAAATTCTGTGTATGCACGAAAATACTTACTCAGACACCATAACCCTGATGCGGTTTCATTATGAGATCTACTCAGGCTAGTCAGTCGCTCCTGTAGAGATCTACTTAAAGGTAATTTTCATTTTAAGTTATATTTAGACTAACAATCACTCACTAGGACAGATTCATTTGATTGGCTTTAATCACTGTATTTGAGTCTTCCGGCCATTCCACCGAAAAGAAATTACTGATTTTCTTTCAAAATTGTTTATGTCTGTCAGGTGCCTTTAGCAAACCAGGCAATTTAATCAGGTTTCTGTTAGGTAATCTGCTGCCTCGATTCATTACCATTTAAATCAGGCTAATTAGGCAACATAAACAAGTAAAAAATGCACCGAAGTTTCTTCGGCGCAATCGAGATTTTTTACAGCGTTTGAAATTTTCAGCCACTGCCCATGAAACTCTTAGCCGCGGTCCATGAAACTCAGCCACGGTCCGGTGTTGGCCTGTGTTGTTGGTACCTATAGCTGTGCCGGAAGTATGATTATGGCTAACTTTAACCTTAAATAAAATAAAAACTATTGAGGCTAGAGGGCTGCAATTTGTTATGGTTGATAATTGGAGGGTGGATGATCAACATACCAATTTGCAGCCCTCTAGCCTCAGTAGTTTTTAAGATCTGAGGGCAGACAGAAAAAGTGCTTACAGAAAAAAGTGCAGACGGGCAGACAAAGCCGGCACAATAATTTTCTTTTACAGAAAACTAAAACCTGACTAAGCCCTTGAAAACTATTACCCAAATTCATTAAATGATCTCTTAACTTTCATCCTCCCCTGACCAGATGAGCGAGGAGAAGGGCAAGGACCTTGGCTGCGACGTGGCCACCATCCAAGCAGTGAGCGCCATCACCGACCACATAGCCAAGAAGACGGGATACACGACGGTCCGTCGAATTGACGTCAGGGACATCACGGACGAGACGGGAAGTCCCCTGCTCGACTTGGAGGCCGTCAGGGAAGGGACAGGAACCTCCCACTTCACCTACTACATGAAGAAGCTCTAGGGAGGGATGGCTAAGCCTCCTTGTACAGTTGTTACTTGACAGACAATTACCTTTTCTTAATTACTCTGCCGGCGTCTAGACTGCTTCCTTGTGACCCACTGCCACATGCTCCACGGTGCTAAGGTTTGCTGCAAGTTCCACCAACCCTTTCCTTTACAAGTGGACTTGAAACCGGCTTAAGTATGACAAAAACTCTCGGCCATTGTTTTCATATTCATAAACCGCCCCCCCCCCCAACCCCTTCCCCGAGAATTACAATAAAATGAGTGAATTAAGAAATGGTCATATCGTCTTTCAGAAATATTACTTAATATTTAAATAAAGACGCGTCATTAAAAGTTTCACCAGTCCTTTTCTTATAAGTGGACTTGAGACCGTCATAAGACTGTCTTTTAGCAAAGTCTTCATAAGAGAGAGAGAGAGAGAGAGAGAGAGAGAGAGAGAGAGAGAGAGAGAGAGAGAGAGAGAGAGAGACCTACTTAACCATTTGCCTTTCGAGATGGAGGTAAATGACGTGTGGCCCACCTCAGGAAATGTTACACTGACCAGGGAAAGTCAAGTGGATATTGGCTGCTCCCACTCAACCTCTGAGAGCATTTATCTGCCCTTAAATTGGCTTATTCTCTCTCTCTCTCTCTTAGACACAGATAAACTTATCCTCATGCGGAGCTGGGAAGTTCAAAGTCGTGAAGACCAAAAATCTACGCAGCTAAGAAGTACAAGGAAGCTTCATCTGTGAGGTGAGCGCTTAGATAACAATAATAATATAAACCATTACACCTGTATCTCAGCAAGCACAGACAAGTCTAATCAGTTCAGCGCATGAGATTTTCCTAAAAATATTTCCATGAAAATAATGATATCCAAGTTATTCGAGTTACTGAACAATGACAAACAAACTGAGGAAGATTGTTTTGTCATATTCCAAGTCTTTCCCATGAAGTGGAAAGGTCAAAATATAAGAGAATATATACTCAGCTGACTACTAGGTTCTCGTACTGGAAAATATACCAAACGTTATCGCATAATCATAAAGACAGAACATTTTCCCAATAATTACATCTCAAAGGCGTTTTCGTATCTGAAAGGGAACGATTTTGAAAAAAATTATAACAGAAGGTTTTTCTGTTCTCACACCGACAGGACGTTTTCGTACAACTGAAATGACAGACTTGTCCAATCACTCTTATCATTACAAAAAAAAAAAATTATAACAACATGGTTAGAAAGACAAATGATGAGACAAATTTGCCATTTTAGCGTCTTAAATATATAAAACAAATCGCTGTACTTATGTCTAGGTAATGGATAAGATTGGCCATATAACTTAGCAAGCACAATTCTACCGAGTGAGAATTGAAAGGATATTTATCATTTTCAATTCTGTAAGAACACTTCTGAGTCCTAATCTAATGAATGACAAAAGTTACAGGAAAGAACTCATCTATCAGAGCTCAAGTCGTTCTGTGGTGTCTCTAGTCTGGATAAAGGAAGAGAGTTGAGTGCACAGTCTATGCCACTGCTTCGCAGAAACATCAGGCGTCTCCAAAACTTGCAAGAAGCCTTAGCGACCCGGTGCAAAAGGCAACGTATCCTAAAGAAGTCCAAAAGTCCAAAGATGAAGCGAGACAGAAACGTTCTGGTCCATTCTTTTTTTTTTTCAAGAGAAGTGACGTCATCCCGTCCCCTTCCAGTCCAGGTACAAAAATACATAAATAAAATGTTGTGGGGGGGCGGGGGAGTGTTGCAAGAAGCCTTAGCGACCTTGTGCAAAGGACAAACTATCCTAAAGAAGTCCAAAGATGAAGCGAGACTTTTAGGTCCGTAATCAAAATAAGTGACGTCATCCTACCCCTTTCCGGTCTAGGTACAAAAATAGATAAAAAGATGTGGGGGAGGGGGGTGTTTGCAAATTACTATACTTCGACGATAACTCCGGGTGAACAAGAACCCATTCTTTGCAAAGCGTCGGGTGACCGCCACTGATTGGCTCGTACATCTCATTGGCTGACCAATCAGCGAGAGCAAATCCTCGCAAATATCACAAGGAAACCGGGACTGCAAATTCCAGGCGACGTCGCCCTGGAAGATTTATGGAAGGTCTCGTAAACATCGCTGGAGACCAGTGTCCCGGGCGGGAGAGAAAATGGAGGGGGAAAAGAAGAAAAAGGAAAGGATAATGTTGCAAAAGGAGAAGGAAGGACATTTTATATCCTATACTGAGGGACGATGGTCTTATCGGAAAGGACACACAAAGCTTCATAAAATCGGTTGTTCTATCAATAAAACAAGCAGTTAAAAACGTTTCCAGTGCGTAAGTGAATTGTAATCATTGCAAAGTATGCTCAAGAAAAGCCTGTTACTCAGAAATCAATATTATTTACCCAAAATTCTCAGTCTTATTGCTATTCATCCATGTTACGGTAACGTGACAAAATTATTTAGTTTCACATTTACTCTATAATGTATCACCTTTACACTCAACAATTTAGTCCCGAGAAAATCATACGCTAAGCACTGGAAACAAATCATACAATTGTTAGATACCAGCATCAACATGTAAAAAACGCACCGAAGTTTGCGCAATCACTTTTTTTTTTTTTTTTTTTTTTTTTTTTTACAGCCACTACAGCGCATATTGAAGGCCACCTAAAATGGATCTATCTTTCGGTGGTCTCGGTGTAATGTTGTATGAGCCGCGGCCCATGAAACTTTAACCACGGAACGGTGGTGGCCTATCCTAAATCGTTGCCAGAAGCACGATTATGGCTAACTTTAACCTTAAATAAAATAAAAACTGCCGAGGCTAGAGGGCTGCAATTTGGTATATTTGATGACTGGAGGGTGGATGATCAACATAGCAATTTGCAGTCCTCTAGCCTCAGTAGTTTATAAAATCTGAGGGCGGACAGAAAACGGCACAATAGTTTTCTTTTACAGAAAACTAAAATTAAAACCGATAAAAAATCGAAATATAAGATATAAGATACTGTACTAAAAATCTTGTCCATTAAATACCTTAATGGAATGGAATGGAATATAAAATCTAGGCCTAAAAGACCAAGCGCTGGGACCTATGAGGTCACTCAGCGTTGAAAGACAAATTTAGAGTAAAATGGTTCTAGAGGTGGAATAGAAGGAGAACCTCCCAGTTGCTCTATGAAACGACTGTTAGAGGAGGGTGGAAAGTAAGATGGAAGAAAGAAACTATGAACGGAGGTACAGTAAACGCAATCAAAGGGGTTGCAGGTAGGGGTCGAAGGGACGCTGCAAAGAACATAAATAATGCCTACAGTGCACCGCGTGAGATGCACTAACGCAACTAACCCCCTACCGGGTAAAAGACACTAATGTTCAGCAGTACTTTCCAATGTGATACACTAAAGCTATTTTCTAAGAAACGTAAAAGACTCACTTCCAGAATTTATTGAGCGAATAATTGTAAATATCTTCACTCACCAAAGACACAAAGTAAGCACATCAGTGATTATTAACATAATATGTCCCTCTATCCTGATCTAAGAAAAAATTGAAAATATATAAAATACTCGATGTGAAAAATGCAAAAAATAAATAATCCACTTAATTTTGGATTCAAAATGGGAATAAATAAAAACAACAACAATCTGTATCACCGAGCGACATTTTCTGTAAGACTCGTATCCCACCACCCACAGCAACAGCATAATAATCCAATATTCTTGGAATATCTGTAAAAAAAAAAAAAGTACCTTCGAGGAACCGCTGAGCTCAGCCCTGGTTGGCTTGGCCAACCTTTCTTTTCGCGGACACCAATATTTCCACCTAATAATATTCTCCCACAGTCGAAGCAGATCTCGTGCTGGTGTGTTTGTGACAACCGGCTTCTCCTGAATATTAATCGTATTCTGTTTGGCTGTGTGGTAAGGCATTTCCTCGTTTAGCCTCTTGACATTTCAATTTTTTCCTTTATTTCATTTCGTCAGTGTCAGAGTTCAACCTTTTTGGTTTTCTGAAAAGAAAACTATTGTAGTGGGTTTGTCTGTCCGTCGGCACTTTATTCTGTCCGCCCCCAGATCTTGAAAACTACTACCGCTAGAGGGCTGCAAATTGGTTCGTTGATTATCCACCCTCCAATCATCAAACTTCCCAAATTGCAGCCCTCTAGACTCGGTAGTTTTTTTTTTTTATGGAAGGTTAAAGTTAGCCATAATCGTGCTTCTGGCAACGCAACAACACAGGCCACCACGGCCAGCTGAGAGTTTCATGGGCCGTGGCTCATACAGCATTTTACCGAGGCCACGTAAAGATAGATCTATTTTCGGTGGCATTGATTATGCGCTGTACAGAAAACTCGATTACGCCGAAGAAGCTTCGGCGCATTTTTTACTAATAATTTAAGTATGTGATTTCTAAATATTCTGATGTTCACATATGAAATTTCCACTGCTGATTCTACTTGTGGTCACCTTCCACTTTGCGCCTGGAAATGGTATTCTAAGGAGACCGAATCCGGTGAACAGACATATCTAAGAATAAAATCGGAACCGCAAAGGTTTTACTGAAGTTTTCTACCAATACAAAGCCACTCTAAAGAAAAATGAAGGGGGACTGACTGATCAAACAGCAATATTCTTGCATTAAAAATTTTCAAGGTATCCGTGAGAATGGAATATGGTAATGCATATATATATATATATATATATATATATATATATATATATAATTTTATGTTATGTTATATATATGTGCATATATATGTGTGTATATATATGTATATGCGTGTACACGCACGCACACACACACATATATGCATATATAGACATATATAATAGCACATAAGTAATAACTTCACAAACAGCGTAACCGGTCAATTTGCTAATCAGATGTGTATCTATTTGCACGTGTATATTTAGCTTATAATGACTGAAGATGCATATAAATGACACATTGTAGGCAGTCACTTTGATACTATCAATGAAGCCACGAAAGTTAGCTTTGCGCAAAAAATATTCCTTCGTGTTAACCTTCCGAGTAAATCACCAGAACTAACAGCGACGCTCCACCTCATAACTTTAACGAGAGCCATAAATCCCGAAAGCAGTTTCAGCAATGTTTTAAGAGATTCATTCTAGGTCTGGGATTTGTCACCAAAATGGTTCATTATGTGACGCCCCCGACGGCGCCACAGACCCCTTATTACGTAACGACAGACAGCTGCCTCCAACAGCCTTGGGCCGCGTTTAAACGAATCAGTGCTTCCATGTGGGCAACAGCGAGCTACGTAATGTGGCTTTACTTGCTCATATTCCTCCAGGGCTTTGAGTCACTGGTAGCAAGCACTTGGTAACATTATGAATGAACAAACCGGCGGCTATTTGAAGAATCCGGTGTTTGAACGACCTCGTGTCAGTTTAGGGTGTCGTATCAGACCACCCCTCCAAAAATCGATGGGCTACTGAGCCTACGGAAAACCAGTTCTCCGTAAGACCAATAGTTAAGAGGTATGTCTTGTATTATGTTATTGCAATGACAAGTCGACGTTATGGTGTCAATTTAAACGCATAGTGGTACCTAGATTTCACTTAGGCCTAGGAGTTGGTAGCTTATGAAAATCTATAACGTATTCACCAAAGTGAAACTTAGATTTGAATCCCAGTTATATTAGCAAGCAATGGTAACCCAGTGATCAGTATTCTAAAGGCCTTTGGCTGGTATGGTCTCCCAAAGAAATATAATGATCTGTGATATGACAATTTCAAAAGCCGAATTAATGCAACCGCAAACCTTTCATATTCCTTGATAAATACTCAGTCTATTAATCCTTCATAAAATGTGTAATCTGCAATTTGATTACGTCAATATTTAGGTTCACGCACACAAAGCTCATTTTCCTACCAAATATTTATACTGTTGTTTGATTTATACTATTAAAAAAAATTATCATAAGAAACGTACACTGCGATCAAATGTTACAAGAGTTATAAAGTATATTATTTGTGGTTTTAGTAAGAAGCTCTTTCATACCATATTCAAATTCCTTCAGTCGTCATCAATATTCTTTGCCCCTTCAGCACCGATTACCATACCTATAGACTCGTATATCGTTATCTCAGGTCGCCGTCAATACGAATTACCATATCCATGGACCAGATCCTTTTAACACCCATTTCCCTCTCGATGTGATGTTTACCATATGTATGAGGTCACCTTCATCACAAACCAATCCTTCACCATTAATCTTGTACTCCTTAACCGACCTCTCACTGATAGAGTCGCGCCAGTTTACGTAAGATTGATCCACATTCTTACCCTTTCCAAGATGTTTCGTTATTCAAACGATAACCGCTTTTAAAGCATATTTGAAAATCTCTGAGGCAGCTTGTATGCGTAATTTATGCGTGTACATACACACACACAATATATACATATAATATATATATATATATATATATATATATATATATATATATATATATATATATATATATATATATATATATATATATATATATATATATATATATATATATATATATATATAATGAGAGAATTGAGTTGAATATAGAATTTAGGCCAAAGGCCAAACACTGGGAGCTATGAAGCCATTCAGCGCTGAAACGGAAACTGACAGTAAAAGATTTGAAAGGTATAACAGAAGGAAGACCACGAGGTTTGCACTATGATTCAATTGTTAGGAGAGGGTGGAAAGTAAGACGAAGAAAGAGAATATAAAAGGACGTACAGTAAAAGGAACGAAAGGGATCGCAGCTTGGGGTCGAAAGCACGCTGCAAAGAACCTTAAGTAATGATGCGGTGCACTGGCGGAACTACCCCAACACGGGAGAGAGAGAGAGAGAGAGAGAGAGAGAGAGAGAGAGAGAGAGAGAGAGAGAGAGAGAGAGAGAGAGAGACTTTGAAGTCCTGGCTTGGCGAAGTGATTTACGCACGTTCTCTTCACGCCTGCTACCCCTCAACTGACTTACGATCAGCCTAGGCATATAATCATTTTCTTGCTCACAGTAATGATTTTCATTTTTTACTTTACATAATACTGAAGGAAGTTTGCAGAAGGCTCTACTAAAGACGTGTTTTAATATAAATGATGTACAAATATATGTAGGCTACGTAGGCTAAACACTACTTGCCTATAAATGAAATGTACAAATATTCACGGCACCTCGCCACTTGCTTCATGAATTTATGACGAAATTGTAACCTATTTCGCAACAAACTGAGCCCTTTATTACATACAGGTACTATTTGCACAAAGATCTCATAGAATTCTAGCTAGAGATACTAGTAAGTCATTTCCATTCTCCATTAAACAAGAATTTAATGTATAGTGGTGTGATCTCTGGCTGTACTTACATTGTTGTCAATATGGTGGCCGCGCAGGTGCTCGAGTGCTCACTTCAGATTTTCTCTTAGCATTCACTTATTCCGTATACATTTATCTGCACTATTAATGGTAATATATATTTCACCGTATAGTAATAACTAATCAACAGCGGCGATGTGCACATACACAGCGAGGTTGTCTTAAAAAAGCCAAAAAACCACCGCAACGCGGACCTCACTACAACTTCCAAACGATTTCGTAAACCAGAGAACAGTACACAAACAAGCATACCTAAGGATTAGCCGTTTTCTATACAAAACTAGTTATCAGGACAACTGAAAAATTACCCTTACCATGACTATAATTTTCCGAAATTGCAACGTAACATAAACTTAATTTTCTAAATGTTACTTGCATCGGTTAAACATGACCCTCTCCCGCCTCTTCTAAACTCTACCTAGACCAATTGCCCTCTCAGAGCCGCTGTTCTGATTTTCAACATGACCAATGAGGAGGAATACCGTAAGGTGTTCGGAGGTCTTTATTCTTTAACTTTTACATATTGATATAATTGTGGATATTTAATATACAACAATTTAATCATGAGGCGGTGATTTTTTTTAGCGTGATTACTAACGTAAAGAATAAAGGGTTCAAGAATATGGAAACAGTCTTATAATAACAGGTGTGGTGTTGACCGTCTTGTTTTCCTGTTTGAGACTGTCGTGTTCTTTTTCATATCCTCGTAACCTTTGACAGTAACCGTTATGTAAAGTCTCGAATGCTCTGTGATACTGTAATTGAGTTTTTCATCTTTTAGGCTTCAAATGAGACTGTAGAATATACAGTAATGAAAAGAGTGTAGTTGTTGCAAAAGGAATCTTGGATTCAATGCTTAGGCCGACGCAAAACTTCGCTTTTGCAAGAGAAAAGAAAAATGTTAAATCAAACCAATGAAAGTTGTGCTTAAGTACAGCGAGATATTTCAACAGTAACCGTATGTGAATTCTCGAATGCTCAGTGTTACGAAGAATAACTTTTTTTATAACTTTTTTTTTTTTTAACTGGAAGTTACACCATGAAAGCAGTGCGGTTGTTTCACCATGAAATTTTGTACTCGCCGCTTAGGCCTAGGCTTAATCTGGAGTATTTGAAAGATCCAGGAGAACCGTTTTATGCAACAAAAAGATAACTCTTCCTACGTACAGCAAGACATTTCAAATGGAACCAGACCAAAAAGTTACCAGAAATCCGGAGGAAAACAACATATCAAGATTATCATCAGGAGTGTTTCAACATGGATTAACACAAGCCTCGAAGCCATAATTTGTCTAGCAATTTAAAATAAAATATAACCCCACACCAATTACGCTCCAGCCTTAAGGTTTATTCCGTGTTCATACGATAATTAAACGGCTATATATAATTCCTATGACGATGAAAGGATAAACGTAATTCGCCTCGGGCCATGTTCCGTGCTCTCGATAGTGGAATCTTGTTTTACTGACAACCCAGCAACTGGTCGACCACGCCACTTCCAAATTGTAAGTACAGGATTCGTTTTTGGATATATTACTGTATTAACCAACATTCTGTATATAACTGTATTGATTTATATGGAGTTAACATACCCTAAAACATGTTCCTCAGTTTTCGACGCCGCTGATTTGCATATTTTTTATTCAGGTTCTTAATAGGCCTAATGACTTTTCATAAGCAATGTAGTTTGTCGTTTAGGCTAGGTGGTTGTGTATTATTTATGGTTGTCATTAGCAACTTTGTACGGTAAATAACGAAGCTGATTCTTTGGTTGCATCGATGAAGGGATTCTACAAACCTTTAGCGTTAACCCTAGACTATTTTACAGTAGTCTGTCTTCAAATACTTGCCCAGTGTGTATATATTCCTAGAATTATGCTAACCCACATGTAACTATGCTTTTTATTGATTTTATCATCTCCTTATTTTTATTTTTGTTTGTTAACATTGTTAGGCCTCGTTATCGCACAGCTCCTTGGAGATGAACCTATTATACCTTACTGAAATGACGTTATTTCCAAGGTTCGAATGCGAATTTCACTTTTAAGAAGAAACCCATACTTATCTTAAAACACGGGTTTTCACCACAGCAGGATTGGGGAAGCTTTATCGTTCGCATGACGCAATACTTTCTGTAATACCTTAAACGCGAAATAATGTTTGATTGTGAAGTATGTTGTTCCTCCTTAGTTTTATGCAAACGTACAATATTATGGTCAAACTCGCTATTGATTTTGAAACGTAATAGGCTACCATTAGCAATCTGATAGCGGTGGGAAACACTGATATTAATGTATAATAGCAGCGGCAAGCGGCAAAAGAGACTGCCATAATCATTACGAGAAGCGGTTCAGCCAAGTGAGACTACTGTAGAAAGCTGGACGTTAGTGAAATCCTCTTGAAATAAGTGACAATCTGAGGCTATAATCTCATGGCGTTTAGAACCAAAAGCAGGTTACATGTTTTCCGGGGTTGTTTTTCCATTGGCTTGCTGGTAACAACTTTAGGGCTTATCCGCGCCCTCTCAGCTCTTCTTCGGATACAATTGTAGACACGGTTTAATGATGCTTACATTGAAGCCTTCGAGTATTTTTGATTAGGCTATTGGCAAAGGATCATTCTACGTAATCAGGTAACTTGCAATCAATCAGTCATTCTTCGCGATTCTTCTTTATCATACTGGTAAAATCGATACAGTTTATATACGAAAGCAAACCGACAGGAAGTCTTATGTGTGATTTTATATTGAACCGTCTTTTCCCCAGAGTAATGTTACCCGAATGCAACTGTTCACTGAAACCTCTTACAGAGGCAGGTTTAGTGGGCTTAATATTATTTATTTTTAACTCTCTCTCTCGTTTAATTTTTAGCTCAACTTTTGCTTAGACTTATCACACACAGCTTATATTACTGAGCACTTGAAATCTTTAACCGTCAACCCATAATTGTTTTCATCTCTTGCGTTACTTGTTTGTTTTGGCAGTGGTTTCTTTTTTTTTTTCTTTATGTTGCAGGAATGCACTAGAACTTACCAATAATTTGTGTTTCTGCCAGCAGGTTTGCGTAAGAAACTGGGCGTGGATTGTGTGTTTTTGAAAGTAGTATTACGTTAAAAGTTGGTTCAGTGTTGTGCGCTTTTTATAGCAGAGTGACGCTAGAGGGGTATTTGGTTTACACGTTTTTTTTTTTTTTAACAACATAGGAGTATTTGGCTTTGGATTGCATGTTTATGTCAGGAACATGATACCTAAATTTGGCTTTAATTTACTGGTTTCTGATAGCAGGAGTGCTCTAGAACTTGGTTTCATTATATGTAAGTTTCTCAGCAGGATAGCACTTAAAAGTTCTATAGTTTCATGTTTTTATCCCACGAGGATTTCACCAGATCCTAGCTTTTGTATGTTTATTTTTATTAAGAATGGACTAAAATTTGGCTCTACTCGTCAGCAGGAGTGCACTAAATGTTGACTATAGGCTAGTGTATTTGTTTCACTATAGTAGTGTTGCACTAAAACTGAATTTGATTTACCATATGTTTTTGTGAGTGTTGATGCACTAAACTTGGTTGTGATTTTTTTGTCAACAGGATTGGTTATAAATTGCCTAAAGTTTCTGTTCAGTAGGACTGTTATAAAGCAAGGCTTTGATTTGTATGTGTATGTCATGAGGATTGTACTAAAACTTGGCTGTGATTTGTTTGTTGTTTTCTGCAGGGTTTTAATTAAACTTGACAGTAGTTTGTTTTGCTTCAGTGAGATTGGTCTAGAACTGCGCTTTGCTTTGCTTGTTTGACAGCAGCATTGCATTAAAACTAAGTTTTGCTTATATAGGACTACAAAATAGTACCCTCAGGTAATAGACCCAGTAACAGGGGGGACGACGCTCTTATTGATTAATACCCTGTAACTTGAGTGTGATAATGTTTTTGCTATTATTATTATTATTATTATTATTATTATTATTATTATTATTATTATTATTTTATAGGACAAAATGACTCCATCCCACCTGACCCACTTGACTTTTCATGCAAGCCATTCTTTCCCGCTGGGCCAAACAAACAGGAATTGCCACATAGTGAAAAGCGTCCTCGAAAGGAGAGAAAAAGCTTTCCGGCCATGAGAAAGAGAGAGAGAGCGGGGGGGGGGGTGCCTTTGGGGAAGGGTGGGGGCGAGGTCGGGTTCTACCTACATCCGTGAAGAGTCACAGTGCAGACACTTCTCTATTGTGGAAAAGTAAACATTGGCTTTGATATTCATTGGCTTTCTATATGTCGTCGTGATTCAGTAGCAGTCTCTCTCTCTCTCTCTCTCTCTCTCTCTCTCTCTCTCTCTCTCTCTCTCTCTCTCTCTCTCAGTATCAAAGTATATTTTGCATCTAAGCTTCTTTAAGTACACTATATTGCCTTTAGAAATTCCGTTAATTGAAGTAGCCAAGACTCGGACAGGGTAGCGATTCGTTCCTTCCCTTAATCTATCTTCTTTATCTGTCTTGAAAGGTCGGACAATGCTCCAGCCTGCTGTATTTTTCTCGTTGATGTAGTGGACCCATTATTCGGTTAAAGAGAAAAAATTTTACTTTCTACGGGCTTTGAGAAAAACACGTAGGCCTAATGAAGATGTCTTCCTGTTTGCAGCATAGTTTTGGCGTTTACAGTATTTTGGAAAATACATATTGTATAGATTTGTGTGTGTGTGTGAATGTGCATGGATATAGTGCAAAAGAGAGGAAATACATAATCATTGATTTTTTGACAGATGTTTGGATGGTTTTGCGCTCAGTAAGACTATAGTGAAAAGGCTGTGTGTGCTCGGATGAGAAGGATACACACTGTGTCTGGTGTAGCTGAAAGATGTAGAACCTGGATGGGCAGTAATTTTGGTTTTAGTTTAGGGAATTAGTGTGTAGATTGAGTGTGTAGAGGCGGGAAAAGTTGTAATAGTTAGTGTGTATGGCCCGGGAAGGAGAAGAACGGTATTTCAACAGATCATTTTTGGAGAGTGTGTAGTATTTACTGTTACTCTGTATTTATCGCTAACCAACTAATATTGACGTTACTTTGGTCATACCTCACATTGTTAATTTCGTTACTGTTATGATTTTAGTTGTTTATACTTGATGATGATTCCGTCATGTTCTTCCGTAATCCTTATCTTTATTGGTTTGTAGCCTTTTCATCTTGCGTTCTTTGATGCAAACCTGTTGCCGATTTATAGAGGTCATTGATCCACCCCACCACCCAAGCTCCCTTCCCTCCCGCGCTCCCTCCCACCCTCTCTCATCAGGAGGGATCATCTTTGAAGATGAGACTATCTCCTAGACAGTGGCTCATCCATAATTCATCTCACTGAGTCATTCCACTCGATCGGCAACTCGATTTGGCTATCAGGGCACCCAATATTGGTATCCAGTAATGATTCGTTATTGATGTCTGGATATTATTACTGATATCTGGATACTTACTCTTAATATCTGTAATCTCGATATGCATTTGAAAGGTGAATTGGTCTGCACTCTTTGGATGGGATGTTGGTAATCAGTATTTCTTTGACGATACGAAATCGTTTTTTTTGTTTACTCTTTTGTTAACATACATATTTGACGAAGGTACACGAAGATCAAATCATGATTTGGACGGAAATGTCCCTCTTGATATTTTCATAACAGCAAAAAGCAACTTCCTAGTGATTCAGTGTTTCACCCCTCGTGGGAGCGTGAGACTAAAGTATAGTTACTTTATCACATTGTATTTATATCAATTTTCGGATGGAATCTCCATTTAAGGATTGTATCTGATACGAACAACTGTAATAAAAGCGATCACAAATCTTACTAGATATAATGCCAACTATTTCATAAGTTATTCTTCCAATTTGTACTATAAGCCTCCTGTTCACATAGCCCCGAAAGGGGTTAGCGCCGTCAGTGCATCTCATGTGGTGGACTGTAGGCAGTGCTTAAGGTTCTTTGCAGCGTGCTTTCGCCCCTAGCTGCAATGCCTTCGTTCCTTTTACTGTACCTCCTTCACAAACGCTTTCTTCCATCTTACTCTCCACCCTCTGCTAACAATTGATGTGCATTTGCGAGGTTTTCTTCCTGTTACACCTTTCAAACTTTTTACCGTCAATTTCCATTTCAGCGCTGAATGACCTTGTAGGTCCCAGTGGTTGGCCTTTGGCCTAAATTCTATATTCAGTTCAATTATATAGCACCATTCTATCACATCAAAGTTTGTCGTTACATAAGCAAATGTTCTGAACAAGCCTTCCCTACATACTTCAGTAATCTGTCCGCTTCACCATGTGTATGTATATGTGTGTATGTATGTATGTGTTAATTTTGGTCAGATACCGTATAATTGGGAGCAATATGGATTGTGAAATCAATTAACGTTGGTGGAAATAACATGGGGTCCAAAAAAAGGGGGTTCGAATGATTTATATTTGTTATTGCTTTGATGGTTAATCATAATCTTTATAATATTTGCCGTTGCTTTATAGTTATAATAATCATAGTTATAGTCGATGATGAATATGATAATAACTATTATTATATTATTTATTATTATTATTATTATTATTATTATTATATTATTATTATTATTATTATTATTATTGTTATTGTTGTTGTCTTCTACAGTACTGTTGCAGTTTAAACCATGGAAAATTATTATTATTATTATTATTATTATTATTATTATTATTATTATTATTATTATTGTTGTTGTTGTTGTTGTTGTTGTTGTTATTGTTGCTGTTGTTGTCTTCTACATTACTATTGCAATTTAAACAGTGGAAAGTTATTATTATTAATTATTATTATTATTATTATTATTATTATTATTATTATTATTATTATTATTATTGTCTCCTACATCACCATTGCAATTCAAACCATAGAAATTTATTATTATTATTATTATTATTAATTATTATTATTATTATTATTATTATTATTATTATTATTATTATTATTGTTGTCTTCTACAACACTATTGCAAATTAACCCATGGAAACTTGTCTTTAATAGTAGCGCACCCGATATCCCAAACTTACGTTACGTCCCACTCCGCTCGACAGGTAAAGGTTGGAACTTGTATTTATGTCTCTCGCTGACTCTCCTCTGCTAAAACCAAGGCAAGGACGGTCGAGGGTCCTGTTTCCGAAGCAACGACATTTCCGGCGACAATTTGGGTCCCCCGGTTTCGAACGATCGTTGGAAACGGATATTTGGGCTTTGAGTATATATGCATCTCTCTCTCTCTCTCTTTCTCTCTCTCTCTCTCTCGTTCTCTCTCTCTCTCTCTAAATGCCCATAGTCCTTCGTAATTTTCCGACGAACTGTAAGAGAGAGATCATTATCTTCTTTACGCCGTAGGAAAATTGGGACGGAGAAAGGTAATTATACATATGTATATATATATAAGTACATATATACATACACACACATATATATAGGTGTGATGTATTGTGAGAGAGAGAGAGAGAGAGAGAGAGAGAGAGAGAGAGAGAGAGAGAGAGAGAGAGAGAGAGAGAGAGAGAGAGTTATTCTGTGCATAATCAGGAATGATGTTGAATATTTGCCAAAGATCTCTTTTACATACTGATTGATTCTCTGAAAATTCGTACCCGTTTGTCCTCCTTCTCCTCCTCCTCCTTAACGGGCCGTGGTTAAGGTTTCATGAGCCGCGGCTCATACA
>JANJGK010000011.1:63822282-63828483 GCA_039081455.1 Macrobrachium rosenbergii
GAATGATTATTGATTAGTTGCCCTCCAAGCTTTGGCATTCTCCCCAGACCCTGGTTTTCCTGATTCCATAACCTTCCCAATTTCCAATTTGTTATGCATCGTCCTTATGAATCAAACCTCATTTTATTCATTTTTAACTTGTTTTTGTTTTTCTTTACACAACACCAAAAACAATGAAGGTTTACTTGTTTGTTCATTAATTTTTGTTCAGGTCAGTTCAGAACTCCGTAGAGGAGGCAGTGCCGTCAGTGTACCTCACGCTGTGCGCTGTAGGTATTACTTGAGGTTCTATGCAGCGTCCCCTTCGGCCACAAGCTGCAACCCCTTGCATTCCTTTTACTATACCTCCGTTCATATTCTCTTTCCTCCATCTTGCCTTTCCATAGTTCCTCGCTGGGTAAGCGGGTTCCGTTCTCAGCTACCACTCTGATGGTCGAGAGTTCGAATCTCCGACCGGCCCAGTGAAGAACAAGAGGAATTTGTTTCTGGTGATAGAAATTCATTTCTCGCTACAATGTGGTTCGGATTCCACAATAAGCTGTAGGTCCCGTTGCTAGGTAACCAATTGGTTCTTAGCCACGTAAAAATAAATCTAATCCTTCGGGCCAGCCCTAGGAGGGCTGTTAATCAGCTCAGTGGTCTGGTTAAACTAAGATATACTTAACTTAACCCTCTCCTAACCATTGCTTCAACATTATTTTCAGGAGGTGAATGACGACATAGGTCCCATCGCTTGGCCTTTGGCCTAAATTTTATATTCCTGTTCCAGTTGGCTTCAGAAGCGCTTGATGTTTACTGTAAATTTAAATGCTGATCATTTCAATTAATTTAATTCAAACCGCACCATTCTGTAGAATATTGCTGGAAGGAACATCTTCCAAAACTGATCGTAAATCCTGAAGTGATATAAACGCATGGATAAGTGATACATTTACCCGGTCATAAATTTTGCGCAATATTTCACTGGCATTGTTTGTATTGACATAAATCTCACGAAATGGGTGAGACGCCCAAAAATGTTCTCTCTTTCTTTCGTTGTCTTTTTCTTTCTTTTTTTTTTTTTACCTTTTCATCAGTGGGCATGCGCACGAAACCCTTTTCGTCTAAATTCACTAAACAGAAAGCAAAGTCAAAAGATGCTGGTTTATTCTCTTTTTACGGAGCCGTCCTTTAGATGTCTCGTTTGCCTTAATATTTATCAGGGGAGTGAAAAGAATCAAGTTCGCTTCATTGGGTTAACAGAAAGTGGCTTTCTTTTTAGAGAGGGGAGGTTGGAAGGTCTTCTGAAACGATGCTAAGGGATTTCAGTATGGATGAATCAATTTACTTGTCAGTTTTTTAACTTTGGATGCACTTTTCACTACAAGCCTGAGATCCAAATGGAAGAATATGCAGTAATTCTGACGTCCATAGGCAAGATTCCGAACCCCGCCAGCCCGAATATCAGAACGAAGTGGCGTTTATCCACCTGCCCACGAGGTGGGTGACGTGATTTTGTTCACATACACCGGATGCGGGTTCGAAACCTGCTACGGACGTCAGAATTACCTTCATATTCTTCCGTTTGGGGTCTCAGACTTTTAGTGAGTAACAATCGCAGCCAAAATGTGGGAAGAGATCGAGAAGCAAGACGGCATTGTGGTTATTACATTGATACGAGTGTGTGTGTCATATATATACATATACTCGTATATATGTGTGTGTGTGTGTGTGTGGTGAGTCTTTTCTCAGTAGAGTATGGTCTGCTGAAGTTGTTAACCATCTGATTCTCGTCATGTATTTTTAGGATGAAGTTGCAAGCTTATACCCTTTTTCCGTCCATTGTTGTGACCCACAGTCTCAACTAACTCAGGAAAATAGTTTCTGATTAGATCAGCAGAGGGCTAAACGAAATGCGCTCGTTAGGGAGTCGAATCTGGGATAAAGAAAAAGTCCCCTGTATATGTATATGTATATATATATATATATATATATATATATATATATATATATATATACAGTATATATATATATATATATATATATATATATATATATATATATATATATATATATATACACATACACACACACACCACACACACACACACACACCTCCAGTTCTCAAAGATTAATATTAATGTGGTAAGGTACGAGTTTCTGTTACCGGTAGGAAAACGCAATAACTATAAGGAAACACTTTCTATTCCCCGTAGGGGAGGGGAGGTGGTTAGTGCCGGTCAGTGCACCTCATGCGGTGCACTGTAGGCATTATTTAAGGTTCTTTGCAGCGTGCCTTCGGCCCCTAGCTGCAACCCCTTTAGTTCCTTTTACTGTACCTCCTTTCATATTCTCTCTCTTCATCTTAATTTCCACCCTCTCCCAACAATGATTCATGGTGCAAACTGCGAGGTTTTCCTCCTGTTACACCTTTCCAAACCTTCTTACTGTCAATTTCCGTTTCAGCTCTGAATGACCTCATAGGTCCCAGTGCTTGGCCTTTGGCCTAAATTCTATATTCAACTCACTCAACGAAGCACTTCTTTTATGATAGCATCATAATGATGGAGAGGAATGCCCCTGATATACGATATTAGATGGCGGAACAACTTATTGAAATTATTATGTGAAGATTTTGAGTTAGGGGAGCGCGCATTAATTAAATTAATTAATACGCGCGATGCAATGGTATTGGAGAGGATTATGAATCTCATATGATCTCTTTTTTTATTCTCCATCTCTAGCTCGTATTGAATGTGCAGTCGCTTTATCTGGTGGTAAATTCACCAATGTTGTGAACAGGCTCTTTCTCTTAATAGAGCTCGATGACCATTGTTATTGTTTATGTATACATATGAATATATTTTGACGTGAAAATCATATTTTGTTTTCGATGGGAAATGCGCAATCACAGGTCTGTTGTATGACGTCATCAAATGCCATTTTATCGAAAACGCAACTTTATGTTCTTTTATTTCAGAAGATCTCCATCTCGTAGAATTGCATTCCTTGCGACTTTTGCCCTTGATTTCACAAGGTAAATTGTCAAGATTGTATCAGCAAACTTTGGGATAACAAAAACTTGAAATACTTTGAAATTGTTTTTGGAAAATAAACCATTTTCAGTTTTCTGTAAAAGAAAACTATTGTGCCGGCTTTGTCTGTCCGTCCGTACTTTTTCTGTCCGCACTTTCTCTGTCCGCCCTCAGATCTTAAAAACTAACCGAGGCTAGAGGCTGCAAATTGGTATTTGATCATCCATCCTCCAAATCATCAAAACTTGACAAATTGCAACCCTCTAGCCTCAGTAGTTTTTAGTTTATTTAAGGTTCAAGTTAGCCATGATATTGCTTCTGGCAACTATATAGGATAGGCCACCACCGAGCCGTGGTTAAAGTTTCATGGGCCATGGTTCATACAGCATTATTCCGAGACCACGGAGAGATAGATGTATTTTCGGTGGCCTCGAGTATGCGCTATAACGGCTGTACAGAGAAAACTCGATTTGCGCCGAAGAAACTATTTTTGGTGTTTAATGCTTGAAGATAATCGTGGCCGTGTATTTCCATAATATTCCGCCCGGCAAGGAATAGGAGAGATAGCCACGATATTAATTTGCGCTTCTTATGGTAAGTCCCTTCCTGTTTTGAAGATCCCCCAAAGGTTGAGAGAGAGAGAGAGAGAGAGAGAGAGAGAGAGAGAGAGAGAGGAGAGAGAGAGAGAGAGAGAGAGAGAGAGAGAGAGAGAGAGAGGCTTGCATTGCCCAGGGTTACTTAAAATAAAGTACAAATATAAAAAAAAAACTGTCTTTAAAAAGTTCTCTAAAAAGACTTAAGGAGTAAGCAAAATATATTCTCAATAATAATAATAATAATAATAATAATAATAATAATACTAATAATAATAATAATAATAATAATAATAATATTATTATTATTATTATTATTATTATTATTATTATTATTATTATTATTATTAATGACCTGATGTCAGGACGTTCGCTGTACGATCCGTTAACCTTTATTGTAAACCGTCGAGTGGCACTCGAGCCTGAAGTAATGGATGTCAGGGCCTTAATTATGGGTTCGAGGAGCTGCTTGAGGGAGATGGAGCGCAGTCCAGCCGGTGTCACTCTTTGACCCATTATTATTATTATTATTATTATTATTATTATTATTATTATTATTATTATTATTATTATTATTATTATATGAGCGTGATGTTATGTGGATGGCTGTTTCGTAAGACAATAGTAATTTGATACTGGTCCTTAATAATAATAATAATAATAATAATAATAATAATAATAATAATGATAATAATAATAATAATAATGTTATGTACACCGTCACTTATATAAAGCTAAAAAATGCATTATCTTTCTTAACACGCTTACCAAGCATGAATGCCCCTGTGTTAGATAAAACAAGTGAGGATAAAAGTAATGTCATTAAAATCAACGGATATACTGAGAGAGAGAGAGAGAGAGAGAGAGAGAGAGAGAGAGAGAGAGAGAGAGGAGAGAGAGAGAGAGACTCCAGTATACCGGTTTTCACCTTCGCGATTCGACTAATTTTTTGCTCGACTTTTTGTCGCACACTCGTAGCCGCTTTGGAACTGGAGTGCGCTATGATTTATATCTGTTATTGATTCCTGAATCCGAACTCTCTCTCTCTCTCTCTCTCTCTCTCTCTCTCTCTCTCTCTCTCTCTCTCTCTCTCTCTCTCTCTCTCTCTCTCTCTTTCAAGATTGTCAGTGGTTAAACGTTGCGCACAACAAAATTCAAGAACTATGCGAAATTCCGAATTCCTTGTGCTTCAAAATCTCTCTCTCTCTCTCTCTCCTCTCTCTCTCTCTCTCTCTCTCTCTCTCTCTCTCTCTCTCTCATATTCCATGACTTAGACCAAATATATGGGAATTATGCTGCATACACGTTTCCGCTAATTTACATACCTAATCTCGACAATGGACTTTCTATCCCTTGCAACACGAGGGGTCCTTGCAAAGACAGCACTCGCAAGTGCACGTTCATAATTCCGAGAAAATGCTTTACCCTGTAACTCCTTTGTCTCAGCTTGTTCTTATTCAGAAGCTCATTTGACACTTGACACAGAGCTTACTTTATGTTTCCATAAGCTTCAAGATTCCCAGCCGAGGATGGCTTTAATTCGTAGCGTTTCTCTTCATGAATGTGAAGAAAAGGCAGTACTTTGGTTTCAAGCTGCCTCATTATTCAGGATCTTGTAATGAAGGATTACTGGAATTTGTATGTGTCACATCGTTATGTATATGTGTATGTACATATACATATACTGTATACATATGTATAAGTACGTATGTATAAGTGTATATATATATATTATATGTATGTTTGTATATGTATTATATGTACACATATATACATATATACACGTATACATATGTACAGTAGGTATAAACATATACATACATTATACATGTGTATGTATACATATACACACAGAAACACTAAATGTTTTCCAATCTAGATGGGAAACAAATTTACGGCAAAAAGTGTTTGCAAACAGTTTGCAAACTGTTTGCAAACAGTTTGCAAACTTTGTTTCCAAACAATGTTTCCTAGTGTGGATAGGCCTTAGGGATGAGGATGCTAGCCCTACCCCCCTGCCATTCCTCACCCTGGCTGCAGTCCACCATAGTCGATTAACCATCAGGTTCTTGGGATCGATCTCGTGTTCCACAGGTGAACCGAGGTTGGTGCACAGAGACTGAATATTATATAATTATATATATATATATATATATATATAATATATATATATATATATATATATATATATATATATATATATATATATGTATGTATATATATATATATATATATATATATATATATATATATATATATATATATATATATATATATATATATATAATGTAATAACCACGAGGGCATTGTGATATTACAGTTATATACGTATTCAGTAAAAAGTGACCATTAGATGTAGATATATTTATGTGTGGGTGTGTGTGTGCGCTTGCGCGCGCTAGCGTCTATGTATGAATAGACGTTAAGGTTATATATTTTAGTGAGCGTGTTTTTTTTATGTGTGTGTATGCATTACAAGTGAGAATTCATACAGTCGTTTTACCATGAGAATAGCCTATGTTTCGAATCTATTCCCCGGCCAATCAGCTAATAAACTCACTGTATGCTATCTGAAACACTCTACTATCCACAGT
>JANJGK010000011.1:63828583-63855181 GCA_039081455.1 Macrobrachium rosenbergii
GAGACGTGAAGTCCCGTCTAGAGGGACGTTACATACCGTTCCGTTTCCCAGACCAAGACACTTTCGTTCTGCATGCTTATGTAGAGGCCGGTGTACCACAAAAAATATAAGGTTACACAATTCTCTAATGATTTATTGACTAATTATTATTATTATTATTATTATTATTATTATTATTATTATTATTATTATTATCCACATACATTTTTAAAGGATATATGAATGAAGTCTCGGTACTTGCCTGCAAAGTGTCCACCGAATAGGAAACGTACATAAACTGGCAATGCCATGATACACATGTATGTATATCATGGCATGCATGCAGGGTAATTTTCATAAAATGTGTTTGATCCCCAAGAACATTCGACCGTGGCAACGACCGTCTTTTTATCAACAGGAACATTGCATTCTGTCCCATTTTGTCCGAAGTTACATGACTGCGCGACTTTGTCTGAAAGTTGTTCAGCTGTTGCTGTTAACAGTAAATTCTAAGTAAAGCATAAATTATCGGTGGACTGAAGGAAATGAGGCCTGGATCAAATGGGGCGTGGAGTAATGTTTCTCGCTGAACAGAACCGAGAAGCAGTATTTCTCCTCTGCAGGACAGAGGAGCACAAAATACTTTCAGTTCAGTCATCCGCAACAGTCTCTAGATTGTGTGCAGACTTTCAGTATTTACTTTCTTTGCACTGGCTAATTGCCTTAATTTCTATTGATGTAGTTGAATAGCAGGTTTTACCTACTTTTTATTTATTATTATTATTATTATAACAACGGTCGTGATATATAGCTTTTTCCATTCTGATGGCCTATAACTTGTTAGTTTTCTGTAAATGAAAACTATTGTACCGGCTTTTTCTGTCCGTCAACACTTTTTTTCTGTTTGCACTCTTTCTGTCCACCCTCAGATCTTAAAAACTACCGAGGCTAGAGCTGCAAATTGGTATGTTGATCATCCACCCTCCAATCATCAAAAAATACCAAATTGCAGCCCTCTAGCCTCAGTAATTGTTATTTTATTTAAGGTTAAATTAGCCATGATCTTGCTTCTGGCAACGATATAGGATAGGCCACCACCGGGCCGTGGTTAAAGTTTCATGGGCCGCGGCTCATACGGCATTACACCGAGACCATCGAAAGATAGCTCTATTTTCGGTGGCCTTGATTATACGCTGTAGCGGCTGTACAGAAAACTGAATTGCGCCAAGAAAGTTTTCCGCGTTTTTTACTTTTTTTTTTTCTAGTGCAAAGGCATCTTTGACTCTTATTCTTTAATTAGCTCCTCGATTCTGTTGCTCCTGAGTGTACCCTACTTTAACTCTGTACTTGAGATCCGTAGGACTTTTCTATACTGAAAGACAAATAGGCATCTGTCTTGGGACGTTCTATTGCGGGGATCCATGAGGAATTTTTCGAGAAAGTGGCTCCACTTCTTTGCTATTTTTGTCGCTTATTATCTGTATCCTGCACTTGGCTCTCCCCCTGGAAAGAGCCTCTTGCTCAGGTTTACCAAAGTCCCATAGGGGGTTAGTGTCGCCAGTGCACCTCAAGGGGCGCACTGCAGGCATTACTAAAGGCTTTTTTGTAGCGTCCCTTCGGTCCCTAGCTGCAATCCCTTTCATTCCTTTTACTGTACCTTCATTCATATTATCTTTCTTCCATCTCGCTAACCACCCTCTCTTAACAAATATTTCATAGTGCAGCTGCGAGGTTTTCCTTCTGTTACACTTCATACCTACCTCCTTTCAGTTTCCTTTCCAGCCTAAAGTCTGTATTCAGTTCAGGTTTACCAAAGAAACATGTCTGTTGTAATCCTTCTAATATTGCTCTGAGAGCTTCAGCTCCTAAAGCTTTCGAAACTTTACCCTGGCGCATCATGAGGCCAATTTCTTTTACAACATCAGTATACAGTGGCTCTCGTCAGCCAACACATAACCTTGCATGTGACCCCAACACAATCGACTTCCCAGAAGGTACATATTGTCCCGCGGTTATCAACTGGGGTACATTGGATATATATATATATATATATATATATATATATATATATATATATATATATATATATATATATATATATATATATATATATATATATATATATATATATATATATATATATATATTATATATATATATATATATAAAGGGAAATGCCACGAAGGAAAAAAGTGAAACACCGGAGTGGTTGCTAGGCCTTTCGGCTACAATGGTCTGCTAGTAAAGGATCATTGTAGTCAAAAGGCCTAGCAACCACTCCGTTGTTTCACTTTTTTCCTTCGTGGCATTTGCCTTTTATACATTCATCACGTTCCATGTCTTCGTGATTCAGTTATACATACACACATATATATATATATATATATATATATATATATATATATACTATATATATATATATACATATATATATATATATATATATATATATATATATATATATATATATATATACTATATATATATATACATATATATATATATATATATATATATATATATATATATATATATATATATATATATATATATGTGTTGTGGTAATGCTTTTCTGCCGGCCAGAAACTAACGTTACTTAACTTTTCAGAATAAAACTCTTGTGTCCGTTTAACTCGACAAAACCCGGCATTATTCGTTAGCAACAGGAATGTGAAGAAACTTTAACAATTGCACAAAACTGGCAGTGGGGCATCACTCGAATTTGTTGCTTTTCCGGGACGAATAAAGAGCAGCTGGCCAAATCGTGAGCCTAGAAGACTCGTTTAGCCGGAAAGTTCGCATGAACAGAACCCAAATATGTGGGTTTTGATCGGAACAAAAATTAAGTTTTTGAAAGCGGGAGCCAGAATGCAGTCGTTGTAAGCGGTCACACCCGTTTTCTTTCCCACCCATTTTCTCTCACATTTGAGAAGGTTTAGGGAATACTATTCTAGTCTTACTTTTGCACAATCTGGAAAAGTAATTACGCCTTTGTTTCTTCTACTTTCGCTTTATATGAAGCCTTTATTTTGTAAACTTATTGTTATGGGGTATTACCCATAAAAACTCATATTCTTGGAAAACTCTTTCATTTCGGACCAGATTATTATTATTATTATTATTATTATTATTATTATTATTATTATTATTATTATTCTGCAGATGAACCCTATTCACATGGAGCAAGCCCCATAGGGGCCATAGACTTGAAATTAAAACTTTATCCAAAGAGTTTCGAACACTCTTCTGGATTTAATGATCTTTGGAATTTACATTCTCTCTCTCTCTCTCTCTCTCCTCTCTCTCTCTCTCTCTCTCTCTCTCTCTCTCTCTCTCTCTTAGTTTTTCCATTTTACTTGCTCGATGCAGGCTCATCTTGATACACGAAGGCTTTCATTTCATAAAGATATCATATTTTTTTTATTGCATGGTGTTCGGAATGAACATATTCTTTTGTACATGAGAATGAGAATTAAGGATCTAATACTTATGGTTTAATTGATATCACGATAAGCTAGACCGGGTCTTCTTAATTAAGGGGTAATTTTTGCCCTTTGAGATACGGCCTCTGCGCTTGCTCTGACCCCTCCATGTAAAGTACCACTTGGCATCAAACAGTGACTATGAAATTTAAGTAGATTCTTTTGCGTCTAATGATCGATTTATCTGCCATGATTTTTAAGAGTTTTCAGAATTTACTTAGTTTTGTTTTGATTAATCACTTATTTGACCTTGTCTTAAATTTACTACACAACCATTTATTACAGTAGTAACTTATTTGCACATAGGCTTGTCTGTTTTAAGTAACAGTTAGCTGGGAAAGGGAAGAAGGGTTTTGAAGTTCCCTTATTGCTTTATTCCTGACACCGTTGGACTGTGGAACAGCCTCCCAGGGGATTTCGTGCAATTGGAACCTCAGAACTTCAAGCGAAGATGCAATGCATTACCACCCTAACGCTATTCTCCTTGTATTTTAATACACTTTTATGTTTATTCATTTATTCATTTATGTTTTCTTTTTTAATAGGTGGGATCTCTTCTTTATGTATTCCCTTTACCTCCTCTTATTTCTTCTTAACGAACGCCATATTCTTTGGAAGCTTGAATTTCAAGTCAATGGCCCTTAGGGCTCGTTCCATATGAATTGGTTTCATCTACTGAATAATAATAATAATAATAATAATAATAATAATAATAATAATAATAATAATAATAATAATAATAATAATAATACTCCGGACTGTAAGTTTGGTTCCAGCCAGGTTTCGATCTCATAATAAAGAATTTTGTTCTTATTCATCGTGGCTGGGGACTTCTGAAGGAGAGAATTATTATTATTATTATTATTATTATTATTATTATTATTATTATTATTATTATTATTATTATTATTATTATTATTATTATTAGAGAAAGGCTAATTAACTGGAAAATATGTAGACTGTGCAAAGAAAAAGACTAAGAAGAATAATATGATGATTAAGGAATAAAGGGTAATATAAGAACCAGAAGTAAAGAAAAAGGAATGAATGAGAGAGAGAGAGAGAGAGAGAGAGAGAGAGAGAGAGAGAGAGAGAGAGAGAGAGAGAGAGAGAGAGTTGCCATATATATGAATTTGAATAATTTTGATGTTGAAATTAAATACAGAAACGCTTACAAAATTCATACGTAGAAGCTTTTATCTGATATTTCCCTTTATCATACCTTTTTATTTCAGTCTGTTTTCTTTTCGTATCATGTTCCTTTTTTAGTTTTCTGTAAACGAAAACTATTGTGACGGCTTTGTCTGTCCGTCCGCACTTTTTCTGTCCGCCCTCATGTCTTAAAAACTACTGAGGCTAGAGGGCTGCAAATTGGTATGCTGATCATCCACCAGAGCTCCAATCACCAAACATGCCAAATTGCAGCCCCCTCTAGCCTCCTTACTAGTGTTTATTTTATTTAAGGTTAAATTTAGCCATAATCGTACTTTGACAGCGCTATAAGTACCAACAACAAAGGCCGCTACCGGACCGTGGCTGAGTTTCATGGGCCGCGGCTAAGAGTTTTATGGACTGTGGCTGAGGCCACCACCGGACAGAAAACTCGATTGCGCCGAGGAAACTTCGGCGCATTTTTTTCTTGCTTTTATTTACTTTTATTCGTGCATTACATTCTAGATGCTGATCCCCGTAGCAAGGTACGGCCATCAGTGCACCTCATGGGGTGCACTGTAGGCACTACTTAAGGGCGTTTGCAGCGTCCCTTCGGCCCCTAGCTGCATCTACGTTTTAGTCTTTTACTTTAGCTTCGCTCCCTCGTCCTTCCTTCTGTTTTGCTGGCCAACTTCTCCAACTGTTACTTCTTAGTGCAACTGATTTGTTTTCTGGATCTGTTTGCTTTGCTGTCCAGCCACTCTAACTCGTTCTTTCGACTGTCTAATTAAGCCCTGATTGGGCGAAAGTGGCCCAGTGCTTAGCTAGGCAGCCTGAATTTTATAAATAATAAAACAATTTAGGTGTTAACAGTCTAGTCTTTCTCCACAGTTTACAGAGAGAGCAATAATCATATATATATATATATATATATATATATATATATATATATATATATATATATATATATATATATATATATATATATATATATATATGCGTGTGTGTGTGTTCATAAGCGCGTTAGAAAACATTTACGACTAAACTGTACGATTTTAGTAGTACAAGGTTTTATCCTAAATTCTCTACTTGTGCTTATTCCCTTTTCTATTTTTCCCCATGTTTTGCCATTTGTCATTAAACCTCCGCGGGTTTCTCTTCCCTCTTTGAATTTGCTATCAACTCTCCAGGATTAGGGGAAAGGTTTTGAGTAACATGGGAAAGTCCCTCTGCATCTGTGAAAGCGGTTGATTCTTTATTCAAAGGACGTGTTTTTATGGTTTTGCACTTTTTTTTTTTGCACAGCCATTATTAAAGTGGCCGAGGCTTACTACAAGCTGTCCCTTGGGAAATTAAACTTGGCTTTTCCAAAATGAGATATATATGGGTGATGGGGAGCAAAACCAGTTTTTTTAATCCTAGCTTGGAAGATTAGTGCTGGGTGATGAGGAATCTGTTGGGGTGTAGATTACCTAGAGTAATGTGTGTCAAAAATTAAGCTTAGGATTCTGGTTTGAAATAGTTGCATGCGTCTCTCTCTCTCTCTCTCTCTCTCTCTCTCTCTCTCTCTCTCTCTCTCTCTCTCTCTCTCTCTCTCTCTCTCTCTCTCTCTCCTAACAGGAAAGAAATAACAAGCAATAACAATGACAGATTGTATTATCTTTTTTCAATTGTAAAAAATTCTGTGATTTTCTTGGAGGAATTAATTTTCTATATTATATACTGTATATATATATATATATATATATATATATATATATATATATATATATATATAATATATACATATATGGGTGTATATATATAACACATATTTACATATGTGCATACATACATTATATACATATGTATATATATGTATGTATGTATACTGTATACATATACACCATTTTCGCAAAACCCTTCACCCTTTACTTCTCATCCTCACATAACAGCATCCTTCTCCCTTCTCCCTTCTCCCTTCTTCTTCCTTCTCCTTCTCCTTTCTCCCTCCTACTTCCTGTTCAGGTAAGAGTGAAAAACGAAAGTCCAAATTTTTATTAGGTATTTCTCCCGGGTCATAAATTTTTTATACATCCTCTGAATCCCCTTCTGTCCTTCTGGATTCCCCCAAGGGAAGAATTTGCGTTCGTTTGTGTGATGCGGAAAAGTTGGTTTCTTTCCAATGGAGGCTTTGAGAGGACATTGCAGAAAATGATTGGTCTTGACTCCCTGCTGTTGACAGGTCCCCCCGAGGTGTGGGTCGGCCGTGTTGAAGTTGCTTATCTGTGTGTTTATTTCAGTGCATATATATATATATATATATATATATATATATATATATATATATATATATATATATATATATATATATATATATATATATATAATAAGAAACGAGGGGTAGGTCCTGACCGGTTTCGACTTTTATTTCCAACCCAAAGTCGAAACCGGTCAGGACCTATACCCCTTCTTTTATTTTTTCACCTGTGGTAATATGTGATATATATATATATATAATATATATATATATATATATATATATATATATATATATATATATATATATATATATATATATATATATATATACGGTATATATGTATTATATATATATATGTGTGTGTGTATTATATATACGTATATATATATATATATATATATATATATATATATATATATATATATATATATATATATATATTTATATATGTATCTCGGTCTCTTCACAAAAATGTGTCATCACTAATCAAGAAATATTAACTGGACATCTGGTATTCTTTGGTATTGTTAACTTAATTGTATATCTTGACTCTCATCTGAATGTTTCATAGGACTTAACAACAGTGATATTATCATGCTTCAGTTTTTGCAGCATTTATATACTAATGTGAAAATAGATAAATCTTATCCTTATTTACTCTGTTTATTACTATTATTACTCTGTTTATCATTTGTTATTTACAAGTCGCTCTGGCACTTGTAAGATCTAATAATCTTGTCTTTCATACCTTCTGCTTCTTTACTCATCTTTTTGAAAAACTTGATTGCCTTTTTCTTTTACTTGGATATTGGTCCTCTCCTGTCCAGATAGACGTCGGGTTCCTACTGCAGGATATCCTTGATCCTTCTTGCAGATCCTTCGCAAGCTCCTTTATCCAACTAAAATTCCTTCTCTGTTTCCTCTCATTTCCGATTATGCATCTGTCAGGAATTGTATTTGATCTTTTGTCCATTATAGTTTGAATATAAGTTATGGGTTTAAGGGATGGGTGACTGAATTCTGGAAATTGTTGCGAGCGAATTAGAGGAAAGAGAATATAAGGATGTCCGAAGCAATTGAAATTGTCTGAATAATTCTTCAGGAGGAGAGTTTTAAAAAGGAAATTTGTTTATACATTTAATCCTCTCTCTCTTGGTCAACTTGAAATCCTTAGATCTCTCTCTCTCTCTCTCTCTCTCTGCTACCAGAAGTTGTAAACAGCAACAGTGTGGAAGAGTTTAAAAGAAAGCTAGACAAAATCATTAGAAGAACACTGTGAATGAAGAGTAAAACCTGCTCCTAGAGATAAGTGAGCTCATGATGTCTCCTCGGATGGACTAATAAGTCTTTGAGACATCCCAATCCTTGTAACTCTCTCTCTCTCTCTCTCTCTCTCTCTCTCTCTCTCTCTCTCCAGGTCAATTTAAAATCCTCAAATTTCTTTTTTCCTGGGGGGCCGGTGGGGTGTGGGGGGTGTAGGGGGTGGGCGAAGCTACACAACTAGAGTTAGAGAACAGCTACACTTTTTCACGCTCTGCATATGTTTGACCTGTGTGCATTTGTAATCCGGGTAAATCCGATGAAAGCTTTGAAACGGAGGAGTCACAGAAAGAGTTGTTTGTTCATTGTTTGGTGGTCGTGTTAATTCCCCATTGCTGTTGTGCCAAAGCTTTTTGCCTACAAACAGTTATTTATTCCCGAATACGATTCTACAATGTTGCCTTCACGGGTCATAGAACTCGAATGAGTTGGAATGAGTTAGACGGTATATACGAAGTATGATAATGACTTATGACAACAGTTTGTAAAGAGCAATTTCATTGATAATTAACCCTTATGCATTACTGTCACACTCGTTATACATTTGCTGAACCTAACAGCCTCCGAACCCCCATAGAGGGGTAGTGCTGTCAGTGCCTTCGTCCCCCTAGCTGCAACCTCTTTCGTTCTTTTTTACTGTACCTTCTTTCATATTCTTTCTTCCATCTTACTTCCCACCCTCTCCTAACAATTTATTTCCTGTTAATTTCCGTTTCAGCGCTGAATGACCTCATAGGTCCCAGCGCTTAGCCTTTAGCCGAAATGCAATATTCTGTTCTATTGTCAACAGCCTCCTAACTCGGTTTATGATATTTTCCTTTGAGTGTTTTCAGATATACTATAGATCTTTGTCCATAATTATAACCCAAGTCTTTCGCGATATTATAGTGTAGAGACAGATTCGAAAAACGAATCTCCTTTTCCGATTGGTGCGTGTAGTCTAGTGGTTAAAACACTCGAAGAGGAACCGGGTTCGATTCCCCTGCGAGGAACTCGATACGGAGTGCTTCATTTAAAAACTCAGTGCTTCTCTGCTGTAGGGAATTACGTACATGGGAATTATTGGAGTGTTTTTGAGGAGAGAGAGAGAGAGAGAGAGAGAGAGAGAGAGAGAGAGAGAGAGAGAGAGAGAGAGAGAGAGAGAGAGAGAGAGGAAATGTTCTTTGTCATGAGTTAAAGCTGGTCCTATGCTGGCACAGGTCCTTGCTCGCAAGAGAACCTTGTAAAGAGAGAGAGAGAGAGAGAGAGAGAGGAGAGAGAGAGAGAGAGAGAGAGAGAGAGAGAGAGAGAGAGAGAGAGAGAGACATGAGTTGGGGAGAAAGACTCCTTTTCAACAATATCATATAACAAATAAATGGACATTCAAAATTACTTCTGTAATATTTTACCTTATCTTATTTTTTTACTTCGTTAATCATCAAAGCAACGAGGTTTCTCACCTATGAAAACAAATATTTAGAGAATATTTCTTTTCACAGGATTAGTTGGCAGATCATCCGCGAGAATTTATATCAAATGTCTCCTCCATTCCACATATTAATGATGAGGAATTAATATTATTTTCTTATTGTTTTAAAGCACTTCTCCCCTTAGGTGGTAGTGCTGGCAGTGCACCTCATGCGGTGCACTGTAGGCATTACTTAAGGTTCTTTGCAGCGTGCCTTCGGCCCCTAGCTGCAACCCCTTTCGTTCCTTTTACTGTACCTCCTTTCATATTCTCTTTCTTCCATTTTACTTTCCACCCTCTCTTAAGAACTGATTCATAGTGCAGCAGCGAGGTTTTCCTCCTGTTACACCTTTCAAACTTACCTTCTCTCAATTTCCTTTCCAGCGCTGAATGACCTCATAGGTCCCAGAGCTTGGCCTTTGGCCTAAACTCTATATTCCATTCCATTCCATTCCATTCCTCTTCAGTTATCTGAAGTTATGATATAAAGGAAAAAAAAATATTGGAATGCTTAATTTCTAATGCATAATTATGATAAAAATTAATGTTTTTACTTCCGTATTATTTATTGATTGATTTATTTATTCATTTATTTATTATCATTATTAATAAATTTACTGAATTTTACTCCAAAGAAGTCTTACTTTTAGAAAGTGCCTCGTTACCCCCTAGGAACGGCTTCATAACCCCCCACGGCGGAATTAGCCCCAGTTTGAGAACCACTGAATTAGAAACATTGTCGATGACATGTAAGTGGCATAAAGGACAGTGTCATTAGTTTATGTTGATAAACAGTTGTCTGGAAAAGAGCGTTGCCAGGTTACCTATTTCTCGTTGTTAAAAAAAAGAGTTAAGTATACCTCAGTTTTACCAGACCACTGAGCTGATTAACAGCTCTCCTAGGGCTGGCCCGAAGGATTAGACTTATTTACGTGGCTAAGAACCATTTGGTTACTTAGCAACGGGACCTACAGCTTATTGTGGAATCCGGACCACATTATAGCGAGAAATGAATTTCTATCACCAGAAATAAATTCCTCTAACTCTTCATTAGCCGGTCGGAGAGTCGAACTCGGGCCTAGCGAGTGCTAGGCCACAACTCTACCGACTCGCCCAAGGAAGAGCTATATTTCTCGTTGTATACGCTACGACAGAGAGAGAGAGAGAGAGAGAGAGAGAGAGAGAGAGAGAGAGAGAGAGACAGACAGACAGACAGACAGACAGAATGTTACACAAAGAGGCGACCAAACCTTACAGAGACTGAAAAAGTAGAGAGAGAGAGAGAGAGAGAGAGAGAGAGAGAGAGAGAGAGAGAGAGAGAGAGAGAGAGATTGTCCTTTTACACCGTATTAATAAGTTTTTTTTCCTTGGCTGATTATCAAGGGAATGAGGATTATTACTTCAAAAAAGGTTCCCAAAGAATAATTTTCTTTCATTTTTGTATATAATGGATTATCAGACAGATTATCCGCCGGAGTTAAACCTGAGCTGTTGTACGTCTCTATTACATCACTATTTTTCTTTTCGTAGTAATATTTTCTTAGGTGTTAGTTTTCTGTAAAAGAAAACTATTGTGCCGGCTTTGTCTGTCTGTCCGCACTTTTTTCTGTCAGCACTTTTTTCTGTACGCACTTTTTCTGGCCGTACTTTTTTTCTGTCAGCACTTTTTTCTGTCGGCACTTTTTTCTGTCGGCACTTTTTCTGTCCGCCCTCGGATCTTAAAAACTACTGACCCGGCAACGACTTAGGAAAGGCCACTACCGGGCCCTGTTTTAAGTTTCATGGGCCTCGGCGCATACCGCATTATACCTAGACCACCGAAAGATAGATCTACTGCATTTTCGGTGCCCTTGATTAAACGCTGTATAGAAAACTCGATTGCGCCGAAGAACCTTCGGCGCATTTTTCGCTTGTTATATTGCTCTTATCTGGATGAACATATTTTTTATTCGTAGTTATTAAGATAAAGCATTGTTACCTTACTCTCGTTGCATAACTGCTCTTATCTTTATGAAAATGGTTTTTTATGGTATGTTGAATATTTAAAATATTTCTCTGGTTACATAGCTTTTCTTATGATTAGGGTAACATTTTGAAAAGTAAGTCTTCAGTTCATATCGTGTTACAACAAATGAGATGTCCGTTAGTTTCCGTTTGTATGTAAGTGTGTGTGTGTCTATATTATATACACACATATATAATATATATTATATATATATATATATATATATATATATATATATAATATATATATATATATATATATGTATGTATGTATGTATATACATATTTGTTTGTTTGGATATTATATATATATATATATATATATATATATACTATATATATATATATATATATATATATATATATATATATATATAATGTGCGTGTGTGTCATCCCTTAATATAAATGTCAGATGCAAATAATTCAGGTCAACAGTCTGGAAGGCAACACAATAACCGCCCTAAAACCTTGACGTTTTTCAGAGCCCCATTCCCCCACGAACAATTTCCTGTTTCCTCAAACGGTGTTTTTCCGTCCCTGAGTCTCCTGAGTTGGAGAGCTTCAAGGCTTGCCTCGTTAGCTTCGAGACTTATTTGATACTGACGAAATTGAGGCTGTCTCTTGAGTGGAGCTGTTTGGGCTGTCAGTTCTGCCTGAGAGATGCGCATTGTCTGTTTATTGAAGCGAGAGGATTGCGGGTCGTGATGCACAGGATGATGATGAGAATGTCCTTCAAGGGACGTCGTGGAATCGTGTTTTCTTCTTGTGCCTCATTCTTGTCATTTTGGTCCTTTTCTTGGCATTAGCGTCATTTTGTTGTTTTCGCAAACACTGTCCCGTCTGGCCCATTTATTGTGGAAGCTCCGGAATTCGGTTTTATCGCTTTTATTTTGTATTTCCTCATATTTATTTATTGATCGCTTTTTCCTGTAACTTTTATAACAACAGTGTATCAGTTTTATTACTACTTTTTCCCATAACGTTTATGACACTATTGTATCAGCGTATTTTTGTTCGGAAGGCATACAAAAGCAGGACTTTTCTTGAACTGTTCATACTTATTCTTATTTAACGGCATTTGGCATTGTGTGACTTGGTAGAGGTGTGTACTTCGCCAAAGGCTTCTGCCTCTCTGGAAGTTGGTCGGTACTTGACTTGTATATTAGTAGAGTGGAAGGCATTCGTTGTAATTATATATATATATATATATATATATATATATTATATATATATATATATATATATATATATATATATATATATATATATATATATATATATATATATACATATATATATAAAGAGAGAGAGAGAGACACACACACACACCAAAGGCCTTCCAACCTTCTAATGTATAGCTACCGATTAACTTCCTGAGGAAGAACTATGTATATGCATATATATATATATATATATAGAAATAATTACGTGTGGAACAGAAATAAATTTCATACGTAATTGTGTGTTGATTCTATCAGATTCACTCCGAAAGGATAATTCGAATGCAATGCTGTCAATTGGGTCACTGCTGAGTCGGGAAGTTGGGGAAAACATGCTGCTATGCAAAGCAATTATCCTGCCCAGGTAGTTCCCGAGGTACAGTGGTACTCAAGTTCCAACTTCTTTTATGACTTGTGTGGCTTGGTTGGCAGCAGTCTCGTCTTTCAACTGAAAGACCTGGGTTCGATCCTGATGTGAGTCAGAAATATATATATATATATATATATATATATATATATATATATATATATATATATATATATATATATATATATATATATATATATATATATATATTTATATATATATATATATGTATATATATATGTATGTATGTATGTATAATGTCTGTTTGTGTACTTCTGTCTATATGTCTTGAAATTATAAAGTGATTTGGTATCGTAATTGTAACGACGCAACCCGAAGTCATTTTCCTTCGCTCTGAGGAGCCCCTTTCCACGACTTCTCTTATCTATCGAGGAAAGTTGCTCCTTCCCCTTCAGAGTCCTTTGCGAAGTTTGGCTGGCGCTCGTCAGCTCTCTCTTGTCAAGTTTCCGAAAGTTGGAAAGTTAGTTTTGACCGGAGGTTTATTGCCTGAAGATTCTTAAAGTTCAAGTCACTTTCGAAATTGCTGGTAACTGTTTGCTTTTTTCCTGAGAAAACGGACACTTTGCTACGTCAGTAAACGGAGGTCGAAAGACGATAATAGCTTTTAGTCTTGGCATTTTGTTGCCGGATTATCGGAGGCGTTGTGGGTGGGATTTTACACAGACTTTAATGGGAGTTTCTTCGTGACTGAACGAAATACTGATTAAGCATTTGATGTTTGCGCGTTGTCAGAAACATACTATGTACGCCCTGCTTATTAATGTGAGGCTGAAACTGGCCCTGAGTGAGAAACGTATAAATCAGTTATGTTTTAATCAGTCCATTCATTTGTTACGTAAACATTTCTATTTTGAGTACATATATCACGTGTTTGGGTGGGAAAAATACGCACGCCCTTCCCATGTCGGTACTTAATTTATTCCTTGACGATTTTTATGACACATCTTAGATGTAGTCATGTTAATTTTTTTAATACAAAGTTATTAAACACAAAGCGTTGAAAAGCTTGGTATCAAAGTGCTTTGAAAAGTTTGGCATTAAGGCACGTTGAAAAGTTTGGCATCAAGGTGCGTTGAAAAGTTTGGCATCAAGGTGCGTTGAAAAGTTTGGCATCGCATTGAAAAGTTTGGCATCAAGGTGGGTTGAAAAGTTTGGCATCGAGGTGCGTTGAAAAGTTTGGCATCTAGGTGCGTTGAAAAGTTGGCATCGAGGTGCATTGCATCAAGGTGCATTGAAAAGTTTGGCATCAAGGTGCGTTGAAAAGTTTGGCATCGCGTTGAAAAGTTTGGCATCAGGGTGCATTGAAAAGTTTGTCATCACATTGAAAAGTTTGGCATCAAGGTGCGTTGAAAAGTTTGGCATCAAGGTGCATTGAAAAGTTTGGCATCAAGGTGCATTGAAAAGTTTGGCATCAAGGTGCGTTGAAAAGTTTGGCATCAAGGTACATTGAAAAGTTTGGCATCAAGGTGCATTGAAAAGTTTGGCATTGAGTTGCGTTGAAAATTTTGGCATCGAGGTGCGTTGAAAAGTTTGGCATCTAGGTGCATTGAAAAGTTTGGCATCAATGTGCGGTGATAAGTTTGGCATCAAGGTGCATTGAAAAGTTTGGCATCACGTTGAAAAGTTTGGCATCAAGGTGCGTTGAAAAGTTCGGCATCAAGGTGCATTGAAAAGTTTGGCATCAAGGTGCGTTGAAAAGTTTGGCATTAGGGTGCGTTGAAAAGTTTGGCATGAAGGTACGTTGAAAAGTTTGGCATCAAGGTGTGACAGTTGCTAGGAAACGTTATCGGGTGGTAGAGAGTTGAAAGTGATCACCGAAGGTAATTTTCCTAATCGGCTGTTGACAGTTTTGATGGTATCAGCTGGACCACTTCTGTGTGTGTTCGTGTATCTTGACCTTCAGTGCAAATTCCAACAACAAAAACCCCCTCTTTCATTACCACCAGCAAATTGTGACATTTTCTAGGTTTATGGGAAGTCGAAGAAATTTAGGCAGTGAGAATTCCTTTCACGTCTGAGGGAAAGAGCCTTGGATGAATGTAAGAGGACCTCTCTCTCTCTCTCTCTCTCTCTCTCTCTCTCTCTCTCTCTCTCTCTCTCTCTCTCTCTCTCTCTCTCTCTCCCCTTGTGTTCTGTGGGCACCAGCGCGTTACTTGTAAATAGTGAGTTCAGAGCAGTATTTCCGCCATTGACAAGGAGCAACTTACCAAAACTTCGGAATTCTATGGAGTCATTTTTCTGGCTAATTAAAAGTTCTTGAGGACAATTCGAGAGAAAAAAAAGTTGATATCCTGCTTTATTTTCTCTTAATGAGTTTGGTGCGAAAAGTTACCGGAAAGCTAGAAATGGGAAATTATTCGTCTGGCGTGTGAAAGGTGTAGGTGGAGGAGGGGGACGAGGAGGAGGAGGAGGAGAAAGACAGTGAACAGAGGAAGTTGGAGTGGTTGGACAGCAAGATAGAGATCTAGAAAATGACAGAAAAGAAGTACAAGTTTCTGAAACTGAGACTGAGGAAAACCCACTGTTCCATAAATATGGGAGAAAAACCCATAGTTCCACAAGTATGGGAGAAAAACCCACAGTTCCACGAATATAGGAGAAAAACCCACAGTTCCACAAGTATGGGAGAAAAACCCATAGCTCCACGAATAGGGGAGAAAAACCCATAGTTCCACGAATAGGGGAGAAAACCCACAGTTCCACAAGTATGGGAGAAAAACCCACAGTTCCACAAATAAGGGAGAAAAACCCACAGTTCCACAAGTATGGGAGAAAAGCCCACAGTTCCACAAATAAGGGAGAAAAACCCACAGTTCCACAAGTATGGGAGAAAAACCCACAGTTCCACAAGTAAGGGAGAAAAACCCACAGTTCCACGAATATGGGAGGAAAACCCATAGTTCCACAAATAAGGGAGAAAAACCCACAGTTCCGCAAATAAAGGAGAAAAACTCACAGTTCCACAAATATGGGAGAAAAACTCACAGTTCCACAAATATGGGAGAAAAACCCACAATTCCACAGATAAGGGAGAAAAACCCACAGTTCCACAAACAAGGGAGAAAAACCCACAGTTCCACAAATATGGGAGAAAAACCCACAGTTCCACAAGTATGGGAGAAAAACCTGCAGTTCCACAAATATTTGAGAAAAACCCACAGTTCCACAAGTATGGGAGAAAAACCCACAGTTCCACAAATATGGGAGAAAAACCCACAGTTCCACAAGTATGGGAGAAAAACCCACGACAGTTCCACAAATATGGGAGAAAAACCCACAGTTCCACAAATAAGGGAGAAAAACCCACAGTTCCACGAATATGGGAGGAACACCCAAAGTTCCACAAATAAGGGAGAAAAACCCACAATTCCACAAATAAGGGAGAAAAACCCACAGTTCCATAAATATGGGAGAAAAACCCACATTTCCACAAGTATATATGGGAGAAAAACCCACAGTTCCACAAATAAGGGAGAGAAACCCACAGTTCCACGAATATGGGAGAAAAACCCACAGTTCCACAAGTATGGGAGAAAAACCCACAGTTCCACAAATAAGGGATAAAAACCCACATTTCCACACATATGGGAGAAAAACTCACAGTTCCACAAGTATGGGAGAAGAACCCACAGTTCGACAAATAAGGGAGAAAAACCCGCAGTTCCACAAATAAGGGAGAAACCCCATGGTTCCACAGATACGGGATGAAAACTCACAGTTCCACAAATAAGGGAGAAAATCCCACAATTCCACAAATAAGGGAGAAAATCCACAATTCCGCAAATATGGGAAAAAAACCGCAGTTCCACAAATAAGGAGTATCATAATTAGGGAAGTTGGACAGCAAGACTGAAGAAAGGAAGAGGGAATGGAGAGGAAATCAAAAGCTTAAAACGTTGTTTCCAACTAGGGGCCGCAGGGACGCTGCAAATGACTACAGTGCACCATTGCCCTAATGCGCTGGAACTTCCCTGATGAACAGGGCAGAATCCCATAGGGGGAGGTGCCGTCAGTGCACCTCATGCGGTGCACTGTAGGCATTACTTAAAGTTCTTTGCAGCGTGCCTTCGATACCTAGCTGCAACCCCTTTCATTCCTTTTACTGTACCTCTTTCATATTCTCTTTCTTCCATCTTACTTTCCACCCTCTCCTGACAATTGATTCACAGTGCAACTGCGAGGTTTTCCTCCTGTTACACCTTTCAAACCTTCTTCTGTCAATTCACGCTTCAGCGTTGAATGACCTCATAGGTCCCAGTACTTGGCCTTTGGCCTAAATTCTATATTCAATTCAGTTCAACAGGGCGGAATATAGACGGCTAAGTAATCAACGTATTTCCATTCATTTTTAGATAGTTATTTTCTTGTGACTCTAGACCTCCTTCTCCACCTCCTCTTTGTCTCTTTCCCGTCACCTCTCTCTCTCTTCCCTCTTTCTCCTCCTCATCTTATCTTCTCCTTTCTCCATCTCTTCCTAATTCATCTCCCTCCTGGTCTTCTTTACTATAATGTCTTCTTCCTGTTCACCTACCAGTCTTTATCCTCCTCCTCCTCCTCCTCCTCCTCCAGTTCCTCTTTTGACGGGTTGGTATCGTTCTCGGCTAGCACTCTGCTGGGCCCGAGTTCGATTCTCCGAGCGGCCAATAAAGAATTAGAGAAATTTATTTCTGGTGAGAGAAATTTATTTCTCGTTATAGCGTGGTTCGGATTCCACAATAAGCTGTAGGTCCCGTTGCTAGGTAACCAATTGGTTCTTAGCCACGTAAAATAAATCTAATCCTTCGGGCCAGCCCTAGGAGAGCTGTTAATCAGCTCAGTGGTCTGGTTAAACCTCCTCTTCCTCTTCCTCTTCCTCTTCCTCTTCCTCTTCCTCTTCCTCTTCCTCCTCCTTCTCCTCCATCTACACCTTTCTCTCAGAATTCAAAATCCTTTATATGAAAGGCAGAGAAGAGACGCCCTCTTTCCTGCCACCTGTGCGAGACCCCGTTGCTTCCTCTAATAGGGATCATGTTCCTGACGGAGACACCTGCTGCTGCTGCAGTCGAGGACCCAGGTCTCGGCTCGTGTTTCCCCGTCTCTTGTTCCCCGTCGTGTTTCCCGTGTCGCTGGCATCAGGTGGAATTTCCGCGTATGCTTAATTGTGTAATTCGAAGAGGGGAGGGAGGGGGGGGGAGGTCGTTTGGCATTGAAATGCAAGCATAAATTAAGAGTGCTTGGATTTATCGCTTTACTCAGGCACAGTGTTTTGCATAATTAAATCTAAAGCAGAGATTAGATTCCGCTTAATTATAATTCTCATTAAACGCAAAAGGGATTAATATCGTTCTGAATATTCATTCTGCTTACTTGTGATTTTTATTGCACGGAGGGAGGGGAAGCATATTAAGTTTGTGCTGAATTACAATTCTAATTGCGTAATGTTATTTTGGATTATTCTATTTACGTACGGTTTTTATTGCTTGGATGGAAGGAAATCATATTAAACTTGTAGTAAACTGTAATTCTCATTAGGTTCCATAATATTCAGTTCCCATAGCGGGGTAGCACCGTCAGTGCACCTCATGCGGTGCACTGTAGGCATTACTTAAGGTTCTTCGCAGCGTCCCTTCGGCCCTTAGCTGCAACACCTTTCATTCCTTTTACTGTACCTCCATTCATATTCTCTTTCCTCCATCTTGCTATCCACCCTCTCCTGACAATTGTTTCATAGTGCAACTGCGAGGTTTTCTGCCTGTTATACCTTTCAAACCTTTCTACTCTCAATTTTCCTTTCAGCGCTGAATGGCCTCATAGGATCCAGTGCCTGGCATTTTGCCTAAATTCTATATTCATTCATTCATAACATTCAGTAGTTTCAAATCACCATTTTCTTCGTTATTGTCATGAATTAGTTTAAAGAGACTTGAGTCTCATTTCCAGACTCACATAAGGCTCACCCGAAGCATAGTTGGTGAATAAAAAATGATAACAAAAGAAAGGTGATAACAGGAGAGAAGCAAAGTTAAACTGGGAAGAACTCCAGTAATTGACACACTAATTAAAATCTTAGGAAAGAATTGAAAATAACTACAAATGATAATGAGAAATAAGTAAAAGTTTTACCTGACTATTCTACAGGTAAATATTTAGAGCAGAGCTACCCCGTAGGGGGTTAGTGCCGTCAGTGCACCTCGTGTGGTGCACTGTAGACATTACTTAAGGTTCTTTTCAGCGTGCCTTGGGCCGCTAGCTGCAACCCCTTTCGTTTCTTTTACTGTGTCTCCTTTCATATTCTCTTTCTCCCATCTTACTTTCCACTCTTTCCTAACAATTGATTCATAGAGCAACTGCGAGGTTTTCCTCCTGTTACACCTTTCAAACCTATTACTCTCAATTTCCGTTTCAGCGATGAATGACTGCATAGGTCCCAGTTCTTGGCCTTTGGTCTAAATTCTATTTTCAATTCCATTCCTTTGCATTCTCCCTGGAAAATGCATTTTGTTGAAATCGTTCCTCACCAACTTCTGCATTGCGCCAATGCTCTCATTCGTATTTTCCCTATACCTTTTATGCTCTTCTTTTGTTAATTAAAATACAAGCTCATTACATCAGTACTCTACTTTTTTTTAACAAGGTTGAATGAGTTAAATAAATTTTTCAAAAATAGATCTCTCAAGGATATATTTTTACGAAGTATATACTGTACTTTTTAAGGATATATTCCTCAAAAATATATCCTTAACAACTACAGTTTCATCGATTCTCATTAAAATCCTTTTGTCTGCAACCTTTATTATTTCATTTTTTTCCCCGTAAGCTCATTGAATTTAATGATACATTAATCCTAATCTCCACTGGCAACAAACGTTTTCCAGTCCTCCTAATCTCCCCATCTCTGCCAACTCACTCTAACACAAACACACATTGCCTAGACCTCAAACCGCTGACTGCAAAGGACTATGGCCATTCCAGTTCGCGAATTCCTGAGATATTGCACCAGCCCCAGTTTTTTTGCCATTAGGTTGGGTTAGGTTGCTACTAGGTGAATTTGCGATATGCAAAGTAATTTGGGTGTGGGAAACATAATGAGATTATTTTCAAGAAAATTCTATGGTCAGTTTTTAAGATATGGCGTCCTGCTTTTTTTCAGGGAAAGGTCCCGGTACTCGGTTACATCTCGCATCCCCCCAACACCCAGTAACCCCATTTCCCCCCCTTCCAGATGTTCCAGGAAATACAATGAATCAGGTCCATATTATCAGGCAAACACCCCAGTGGTCATCATCTTCTTATCTTGCACCGGTGCTTCAGCCTCAGCGGCAATAACGGTCATCCCGTCGAAGGTATTGGACACCAGGGGACAAAGAGCGATAGAAGGAAATAGGAATATCAGAGGGAATGATAAAGTAAACATCTGATTTTGTGCTGATTTAGGAATTAGCGGGAAATTTCCATTTATAGAAGTGTGCTTAAGATTTAATGTAAAATTATTTAGGCCGTGCCAGTTAATAAAATTATCATTTTGGAAACTTAGTTCACTTTAGTGTAGATCCTAGTAGTAAATATCCCTTTAAAGTTATACAATGAATTTCAGCCCTGAGGACATAACAGACCAGACTTGAAACGAGGCGGGAATACAGAAGTACAGAGAAAATCCAGTTATTTATACAGAGAAAAAATAAAATTCGGTAAATTACATGATGAAATTTGATAGGTTAGTAAAGAATTCCAATATAAACTGGAGCGTGTAACACGAGAGACTTAAATTTAGCGTAAGATTGCCCTCAGAACTGGAGCTTGTAGGCCTATACTGAAACATTAAATGGATATTTTCGGGGATGTGCATATCTGGTAAATAAACATGATGAAATATGATAGGTTAGTAACGGATCTCATTTATAACTGGAGTGTGTGACGCGAGAAACTTAAATTTATTGTAAGACTTCCTTCAGAACTGGAGCTGTAAAGAACGGTCTTCATTTTCATGACTGCTGTCCTAATATACCTCTTGTAGGCCTATACTGCGTTTGTATTTAACCTGCCCGATTTAGGCAATAACAAACAGGCATTCATATTTATGGTGAATTCTGTGTAACATACCTACTCAGAAATGACTTCGATTCATGGTCTTGACACAAGAGGATTGTGGCTAACTAAATTATTTCAAAATGATTAATTGATAATCAGTTAATCAATTAATGATTAATTATGTGATTAAATTATTACAAAATGATTAATTAATAATTAATCAGTTAATGAATTAATGGTTAATTAATTTCAAAATGAATAATGAATCACACTCTTCATCTTCTGTTAAGACCTTGAATAGAAGTCATTTTTGAGAAGGTATGTTACATCGAATTCAACAGAAATATGAATGCCTGTTTGTTATTGCCTAAATCAAGTAGGTTAAACGCAAACTCATTATAGGCCTACAGGCTCCAGTTCTGAAGGCAATCTCACAATAAATTCAAGTGTCTCGTGTCACACACAAACACAGTATAGGCCTACAAGAGTTATATTAAGGCAGCAGCCATAAAAATTAAGACTATTCTTTAAAGCTTCAGTTTTGAAGGCAGTCTTACAATAAATTTAGGTCTGCTTGTGAATTTCAGTCATAAAAGGTTTATCATTCATTTTCGTGTGTTATTTTGCATTTAAAAGTTGTGTCTCTTCTTCATGAAGTAATCTCTTCTTTCTTATTTCTGTTTATTCAGTGTTTATTATTTTTTCTTCTGTTTTATTATGCATTTAAAGGTTGTGTCTCTTCTTTACATAATCTCTTCTCTCTTATCTCTGTTCATTCAAATTTTATTGTTTATTCTTCTGTTTTACTTTGCATTCAAATGTTGTGTCTCTTCTTCAAGTAATCTCTTCTCTCTGATTTCTGTTCATTCAGTGTTTTATTATTTTTTCTTCTGTTTTATTATGCATTGAAAGGTTCAGCGTCTTCTCTTCACATAATCAATTCTCTCTTATCTCGTTTCATTCGTTGTTTTATTACCTAATCTTATTGTTGAAAACCTTTAGCCGTTTGTTCTTCGACTCAGTTGGCGTAAACGATTGGCATTCGATCTTAAATACTTCCTCATCGATGCATTTTGTTAAAAATGACAGCCTCGAGTCTTGAAAGAAACGGAACATTAATCCCATCAAACGTGACGCCAGAGCATATCAGTCAATCAATAAAATGAATTTGTTAATAATTATCAATTATGTTTTCCATAATTCAAGTGAAGATTATCGCCTGACTCTCATAAATTTGACGTTTATCTTTACAGTTATCATGTTATGCTTTTGCTTACTTTTTGCTTGATATCAATATAATATATATTATATATATATATATATATATATATATATATATATATATATATCGATATCAGTTTGAGATCCTGACTTACTTGACAACTTAAGAGACTGGTACTTAAGTCGAAAAGGTACATTCATTAATTTGCAAAAAAAAAAAAAAAAAAAAAAAAAAAAAAAAAAAAAACACTTTACCGGAATGGTAGCCACACTCGTGACATAACAAGGAAGTTAATCGGCAAACCAATCCAATAATCCTATTAGCCAGTCATCCAGTAATTGCATTAGGTAATCCGAGTAATCCCATCTGGTGGACAAATGACTATGAAACGCCAGCCCGCTTGAGGGGAAATATTTTTAATAGTTTGACAAACTTTGTTCGTATTTTATTATGTATTTTTAGATAATTATTTTTCTTTATTATTATGACTTATCTTAATTAACACCTTCACTTCGTTTATCAGAACGGCGTCAGTGACCATAGCTGTCGTGACGCCAGTGTACGTAATCAATCAATCATTTACTTGTAAGTTAATTACGTTTCAGCATTATTAAAATTTCCCTTTAACTTATTAATTTATCTTCGTTTATCCAAACGGCGTCATTGACCATAGCTATTGTGACGCCAGCGTACGTAATCAATCAGTCGTTTATCTGTAAGATAATTATTTTTCATTATTATTATAACTTCCCTTTGATTCACTCGTTTATCTTCGTTTATCAGAACGGCGTCACTGACCATAGCTGGTGTGACGCCAGTGTACATAAAACAATCAATCAATCGTTTATCAGAATGCATTATATCGTCACTGTAAAGTAAATTCTTGTTTGGTGGAACCATTATCTCGCAGGATTCTGTTTTCTGCAAACAGTCTTTGGGATGCGGTTGCTAGCTAGCCCATGTCGTTCTCCACTCGGCTGCGACCCACCATAGTAGACTAATCACCTTGTACGTAGTTAGCTGCTTAGGTTAACAAAGGAATAGTGGAGTTTACAATAAACGGGCCTAAGCACTTAAACCCGGAGAGAGAGAGAGAGAGAGAGAGAGAGAGAGAGAGAGAGAGAGAGAGAGAGAGAGAGAGAGAGTATATATGGCCCTTAACCTTAAAATGATTAGATAAAAAATCAACGCTTCTTGAGATTTCAAATGATGAGAGAGAGAGAGAGAGAGAGAGAGAGAGAGAGAGAGAGAGAGAGAAGTGGAAAAGTTGCGTGGCAAATCTAATTCGTTTTATAATTTAAGTAAACGTTGTATATGGTCGAAGTTTGTCCTTTAGCTCCCTGTTAAGGTCATTTCCAGTAATGGGTCTCGAGGGAGAAGGCGGCACAGTTTTTCTTATCCTTTTGCTACGAAAAAGTATTGTTTGTTTACTCAATTTTTGTCTTTTTCCTCGATTTATTAGTTCTCTGTAAAAGAAAACTATTGTGTCGGCTTTGGCTGTCCGCCCGCAATTTTTCTGTCCGCCCTCAGATCTTAAAAATTACAGAGGGTAGAGGGCTGCAAATTAGTATGTTGATCATCCACCCTCCAATCATCAAACATACCAAATTGCAGCCCTCTAGCCTCAGTATTTTTTAAAATTTTATTTAAGTTTTAAGTTAGCCATGATCGTGCGTCTGACAACGCTGTAGGACAGGCCGTGGCTGAAAGTTTCATGGTCCGCAGCTCATACAGCATTATACGGAGACCACCGAAAGATGTAGCTATTTCAGGTGGCCTTGATTATACGCTGTACAGAAAACTCGACTGCGTCGAGAAACTTCGGCGCAATTTTTACTTGTTTTATTTTAGCTTCTACGGTGAATAAATCATAAAAAAAAGCTTCTGCGATGTGGTTTCTCAGTAAATAATAACAGATTTTTCACCACGAAAGATAATTTTGCCTCTGTTTCATAAAAGAGAGAGAGAGAGAGAGAGAGAGAGAGAGAGAGAGAGAGAGAGAGAGAGAGAGAGAGGAGGAATTTGTTGTAGATCATAAACAAATTTTTTATCGCGAAAGATAATTTTGTTTCTATTACCTAAAAGAGAGAGAGAGAGAGAGAGAGAGAGAGAGAGAGAGAGAGAGAGAGAGAGAGAGAGAGAGATGAGAAATTTGGTTTAGATCACAATTTTTTTTATCACGAAACATAACTTTGTTTCTTTTACCTGAAAGAGAGAGAGAGAGAGAGAGAGAGAGAGAGAGAGATTAGTCAGCGGCTTATAAGGAAAAATTGCGCAAACCGATGCAATCAATAATATGAACTGTAGGACAGAAATTTACTTTTAAATATCAGAGAAATATGAGACCATACATCAATGATGACAGCACTTCTAAACAATCGAAGTGTGGTTACGAACATGTCATAGTATCGTATCGTAAACTAACTATGATAAACATCGGGAAATTCGCAAATAAGAAACGCCGTTGATTTTGGATGGCCTTAAAATGCAGCCCCAAGTTCCCTGTTTTCATTCTACGTCTAAATCATTTCGGGGTTTACAAGTTGCAAACTAAAGGGAAAGGTACAGCGGTTGGAACATGCCAGTTGAAAGCAGTTCGTATTCAGCAAACGATTTCCACCTCACGGGGTGCACTGTAGCCATTAATCAAAGTTCTTTGCAGCGTCCCTTCGGCCCCTAGTTGCAACCCTTTTCATTCCTTTTACTGTGCCTCCATTCACGTTATTTTTCTTCCATCTCGCTGTCCACCCTCTCTTAACAAATATTTCATGCAACTGCGAGGTTTTCCTCCTGTTACACCTTTCAGACCTACCTGCTCTCAATTTTCCTTTCCAGCGTTTAGTGACCTCATAGGTCCCAGTGCTTGGACTTTGGCCTAAACTCTGTATTCAAATCAATTCAACACCGGGAATACTCAAAAGAAACTTTTACCATAAGGTTATATTTCTTTTAGCGAATATTCCATTATGGTGCCAAAGTTTTAAAATTGTTTGCGAATACCAAACAAGTAAAAAATGCGCCGAAGTTTCTTCAGCGCAATCGAGCTTTCTTTACATCGTATAATCAAGGCCACCGAAAACAGATCTATTTTTCGGCGGTCTCGGTGTAATGTTGCGTGAGCCGCGGCCCATGAAACTTGAACCACGGCCCGGTGGTGGCATGGCCTATGTCGTTGCCAGACGCACGATTATAGCAAAATTAACTCTTAAGTAAAATAACAACTGCTGAGGCTAGAGGGCTGCAGTGTTTGATAATTGCCGACAGAAAAAAGTGCGGACAGAAAAATTGCGGACAGAAAAAAGTGCTGACGGACAGACAAGGCCGGCGCAATAGTTTTCTTTTCAGAAAACTAAAAATGTACATTTACTGAATTACATTTAGCTAGACGCTGAGAATATGGAATTCGTGATTCATTTAATGTTCTCATCTTTAGTTGTAGCTGGAATGGCATTTTTTGTTGTTAAATATGTCAGTCAGATCGTTCATCTCCCTTCAGGCAGAAGTGAGACCCACATAACAACCCAATTTGCTTTTTAATCGGAGTAACGGTATCACTCTTCATCAATGAAAAGATGAATTAACTTATGTGACTCCAAATCTGTAAAAATAAGAGTTTTAATTATGCAGTTAGTTATTTGATTTTAGCAGTTTCAGTGCTAAATGAAAGCGAAAATATTTACTCGAGTTTTAGTTTTCTGTAAAAGAAAACTATTGTGCCGGCTTTGTCTGTCCGTCCGCACTTTTGTCTGTCCGCCCTCAGATCTTAAAAACTACTGAGGCTAGAGGGCTGTAAACTGGTATGTTGATCATCCACCCTCCAATCATCAAACATACCAAATTGCAGCCCTCTAGCCTCAGTAGTTGTTATTTTATTTAGGGTTAAAGTTAGCCATAATCGTGCTTCTGGCAACGATATAGGATAGGCCACAACCGGCCCGTGGTTAAAGTTTCATGGGCCGCGGCTCATATAGCATTGTATCGAGACCACCGGAAGACATCTATTTTCGGTGGCGTTGATTATACGCTGTACAGAAAACTCGATTGCACCGAAGAAACTTCGGCGCATTTTTTACTTGTTTTTATATGATCCTTGTACATGAAAACTAGAGAAACCAACGTTTTAAATTTAACTGC
>JANJGK010000011.1:63860281-63877781 GCA_039081455.1 Macrobrachium rosenbergii
AACTATTGTGCCGGCTTTGTCTGTCCGTCTGCACTTTTTTGTCCGCCCTCAGATCTTAAACACTACTGAGGCTACAGGGTTGCTAATTGGTATGTTGATCATCCACCCTCCAGTCATCCAACACATCAAACTGCAGCCCTCTAGCTCTAGTAGTTTTTATTTTATTTAAGGTTAAATTTTGCTATAATCGTGCTTCTGGCAACAATATAGGATAGGCCACCGCCGGCCGTGGTTAAATTTTCGTGGGCCGCGGCTCATACAGCATTGTAGCGAAACCACCGAAAGGTAGATCTGTTTTCGGTGGCCTTGATGATACCCTGTACAGGAAACTCGATTGCGCATATTTTAATTGTGTTTTTATAAACAAGCTCATTAATAGATTAGGTAACATTTCACTTGATAAACTAATTGTATTTAGATTTTAATCTCAAAACAGTTGTAAAAATAAAATTACTTTCTCTCTCTCTCTCTCTCTCTCTCTCTCTCTCTCTCTCTCTCTCTCTCTCTCTCAGCACAGTGAGAAAACACAAAGAAAGCAAAGGTTCCTCCAGTTAAGAGGATAAAGCATCAAAGGGAACTGTCAGAGCCTTTGGGAGAATTAAGACAAATTGTGCCTTCAGAAGCACTTGCCTTATCTCTCTCCGCCTGAGAATCTGATAGGACAGTTGCTCACAAAATTCCTGATCATTCTCTCTTTCTCCTTGTCTGGGAATCGCTGATAAGTCAAGCTTACAAAATCTCTCATCACCGTCCGGTGCTCTCTCTCTCTCTCACTCTCTCTCTCTCTCTCTCTCTCTTTCTCTCTCTCTCTCTACTTACTTTAAAGTTTCCTTCGCCTCTTCACCTTTCAGGTCCGTCTTCTATTCTTCTCATCTCTCTACCTCGGATAAAATGAAGGCAGCGAAAATTTTTGCTTTTCCAGAGGCTGCTTTCTCATGCAGACCTCCAAAAGAGGCAGTATTATTGCAAGCACGAGAATGCAATTTGGATTTGGTATTTTCTCCACTGGTGATATTTCTTTCTCTATTACTTTACGGCTTTTCCTGGGATACTTTCTCAAGGCATTTTCAGAGGCGCCAATAAGAATCCATGAGACATAAAGAACAATTTCTTTTGTGATGAGACAAAAGCACATATCGCTCCTTAGCGCGCCTCTGCTTGAAGAAGCGACATTAATCTTGAAGGCAACTCCAATGCTGCTAAGCTTTGTGAGCCGGAAGATATACTACATTCGTTATTGTGAGAGCGGTTTTATTCACGTTATCACAGAATGAGTAAGAGACACACCAATGATAATTCATATTTGCGAATGTCACGATAATTTACTGTCAAAACGAAAACAACTACTTTGGAATAATTCAAGGTGGCCCTAAAATCAACATCTGCTGTTTCAGATAATTTCATTTTTATTTTCTAAATGAGCAATTTCCAGCATATAAGCAAGCAAAAAATGTGCCGAAGTTTCCTCGGCGCAGTCGAGTTTTCTGTACATCGTATAATCAAGGCCACCGAAAATAGTTCAACCTTTCGGTGGTTTCGGTATAATGCTGTATGAACTGCGGCCCATGAAACTTTAACCACGGGCCGGTGGTGGCCTATCCTGTATCGTTGCCAGAAGCACGATTATGGGTAACTTTATCCGTAAATTAAATAAAAAAAAAACTACTGAGGCTAGAGGGCTGCAATTAGGTGTGTTTGATGATTGGAGGGTGGATGATCAACATACCAATTTGCAGCCCTCTAGCCTCAGTAGTTTTTAAGATCTGAGGGCGGACAGAAAAGGTGCGGACGGACAGACAAAACCGGCACAACAGTTTTCTTTTACAGAAAACTAAAAAGTTTTTGTAAATGTTGTCTTATTATAATTAGTGCCGGGAATGTCATCCTAGATGTCTCTATTTTGTAACATCAGTCATTACGTAAACAAAGAGACATCCCTGTGTGAAGGACAGTAAAGATAAATAAATCATTAACGTGTTCCAGCACACATGCTTGAATAATCATATTTCCATATAATTTACCGAACCTCCTAATCACACGGATTTCATATTTCATTGCATTTCTGATTATTGGTAATAAGTGACATGCATCATGCAGCAGTGAATAAATTGAAATGCAAATACAGGGGGGACTATTGTTACAAAAGGAAGGATGTCAAAATAAGAAAAATTGCAACTTTATCTAAATAGAATTATACCGTTAAGAAATAAAATTTAAAATATAAAATCTGTACAATTCACTGTGTTAATAGAGTGCAAAATCATTACTGCAATATGTTAATATTAAGGCCATAGTAAGAAAAATTGTAACCTTATCTAAATAAAATTGTGGCTAAACTACACATTACATTACTCTTACTAATACTTAACTTTCTAAACTATTTCCTACCATGGTTAGCTAGCTGACTGCCCTCATTCTTCCGTCACCGAACTTACCTATCACCTAAAAAAAAAAGGATTTGAGTCCCAACAATAATAAACAAGAAGAATTATAAAAAACATGGCAAGGAACATGTCAAGTCCCTTGGGAAGTGATAAAATGAAGTATGCTTAACTCCGTACTGAAGGAAAGCTCTCTCTCTCTCTCTCTCTCTCTCTCTCTCTCTCTCTCTCTCTCTCTCTCTCTCTCTCTCTCTCTCTTTCTTCTTCTTCTTCTTCTTCTTCTTCTTCTTCTTCTTGTAACAACTTTCCTGCCTCGGAGAGCAGTAAAGGGAAGACGCGAACTAGATGCTAAATGGTGTGGTGCCTCTTCACTAAACACCTCGCAAGACGAATGCTTTAAGTAAATAAGGCGCAAAAATTTTATCATAATTACAACACAAAATAGGATACACTTCTTTGTAAACGCTTCATTGACTTCGCAGGGAAATTCCTCGTAATATTCTCTCACGTGAAATTAAGAACTTCAGGCACATTTTCAGTGCAATGTGTCAGAAGGCTTGGTACACTTTCAAACCTTCCCTGGCCTCCTCCCCCTCCTCCTCCTCCTCCTCCTCCTCCTCCTCCTCCTCCTCCTCCTCCTCCTCCTCCTCCTCCTCCTAGTAATCTGATCCGTTTCCAGCACCTTTGACGGAAGGAGCAACGTAGATCACCTTACGTGAAAACATCTTCGGTTTTACTGTAGTTTTCTGTAAAAGAAAACTATTGTGCGGGCTCTGTCTGTCCGTCCGCACTTTTTTCTGTCCCCACTTTTTCTGTACGCACTTTTCTGTCTGACCTAAGATCTTAAAAACTACTGAGGGTAAAAGGCTGCAAATTGGTATGTAGATCACCACCCCTCCAATCATCGAACATACCAAATTGCAGCCCTCTAGCCTCAGTAGTTTTTATTTCATTTAAGGTTAAAGTTAGCCATAACCATGCTTCTGGCAACGATATAGGATAGGCAACCACCGGGCAGTGGTGAAAGTTTCATGGGCCGCGGCTCATACAGCATTATACCGAGACCACCGAAAGATAGATCTGTTTTCGGTGGCCTTGATTATACGCTATAGAGGCTGTACAGAAACCTCGATTGCGCCGATGAAACTGTTGCGCGTTTTTTACTTGTTTTATGTGAATTTAAATCCTTCAAACCCCAAAGGCTAGTAGGAATACATTAATGGCCTGAATTTCCTAAATAATCGAATTTTTTTTTAAATAAATTTTTGCAAGCCTTGCAAGAGCGCGCATGATGCGTCTTTCATTTCTGCAGACGCCTCGAAACTAAAGCGGAAGCTATTCAGTCTGCAACCTGGAATATGGAATAGTAATTATATATTTTCTTCGGACCTTTTCTGGCTAGTGACCCCCAAGTATTCCAACCTTAGATAATGACCCCTAAGAAATATCAGTCCTAGATAACGACCCCCGAGGCCCCGAGCCTTGTTGGGGTCACTATCTAGGAAAGATCCGTGGGGATCTTTCGTAGACAGTAGCCCCCCAGTTGTCCAGTCTTAGATAATGACCCCCAAGAAATATTAGTCCTCGGTAACTACCCCCAAGGCTCGTTGGGGGTCACTATCTAGGAAAGATCCTTTGTTTCTTTTAAAGTTTCCTGAACTTAGAGTTTAGGCCAAAGACCAAGCACTGGGACCTATGAGGTCACTCAGCGCTGAAACGGAAATTGACAGTAAAAGGTTTGAAAGGTGTGGCGGGAGGAAAACCTCGCAGTTGCACCATGAATCAATTGTTAGGAGAAGGTGGAAAGTAAGATGGAAGAAACAGAATATGAAAGGAGATACAGTAAATGGAACGAAAGGGGTTGCAGCTAGGGGCCGAAGGCATGCTGCAAAGAACCTTAAGTAATGACTACAGTGCACCGCATGAGGTGCACTGACGGTACTATCCCACTGCGGGTTAAAGTTTCCTTACACATAGGAATTCATGCATCAATGTCTCGCCTGTAAACAACAAGAATTGATGTCCCTCAGTCCTCAACAATTTACCCTTGCAAGAAATACCTTTCAGTCTGCAATTTCGGACGAAACAATCATCACAATCATTCCAGTAATCAACAAATATACCTGGAATGAAACCAGAACCCACCGGAATATTAAATGTATTTGTTTAATTGATATTGGGGAAATTCAATCTGATTCAATCAGAGCGATTTGGTCCTTTGTGTGGTTTCGTACGCGTTATCTGATACGTGATAAATTGCACCTGTTATATTCGGGAATATGTGATTTAATCTATATATGACCTTACAGATTTTAATGGCATATACCATATATATATAAAGTATATATATATATATATATATATATATATATATATATATATATATATATATATATATATATATATATTATGTATATATATATATTTATTTACATGTATATTATATATTGTGTATTATATATATACATGTATATGTATATATATGTATGTATATATGGACTGTATATATGCATATACGTATGCAGGTATTTATATAGTTGTGTCTGGACGTGCTTATCGGGCTATGTGCGTGTATATATTCTTACACAAAGAACGAGAAGGGGAGAGTGAGAGAGAGACTCATTTTAATCACACTGTACTTTGGAATTCGGCAACATGCCCCAAACTGGGTATCAAACTCCAGTCTAGAATTTCTACTTTAAACCCGAAATGCACATGGTGGAAAATTTGCTCCAACTAATAAAGAATAGATTCCAAATAAATTTGTCAAACTCTTGAAAAAATACAAAGTAAATATCTAGAACTATGTATTGATAGATTTCATTGCTAAAATTTGCTAAAATTCGTAACAGGGTCAACTCAAGTATAAAGAAGGCTTTTTTTTTTCTTTTTTTTTTTACATAATTGAGTCAACCATCTCAGAAAGATTGCCCTAGTCGTTGCAACGCCAAATGGTCATCACTCAATCAGGCAGTCAGCATTCTTTCCCTCAGCTGCAGTCTATTACTATATATCATCAGATTCCCCCGTAGGGGGTCATTGCCGTCAGTACACCTCATGCGGTGCACTGTAGGCATTACTTAAAGTTCTTTGCTGCCTGCCTTCGGCCCATAGCTGCAACCCCTTTCGTTCCTTTTACTGTACCTCCTTTCATATTTTCTTTCTTCCATCTTACTTTCCACCCTCTCCTAACAATTGATCCATAGTGCAACTGCGAGGTTTTCTTCCTGTTACGCCTTTCAAACCTTTTACTGTCAATTTCCGTTTCAGCGCTGAATGACCTCATAGGTCCCAGTGCTTGGCCTTTGGCCTAAATTCTATATATCATTAGACCGTTATGAACCATTATCTTGCAGTTTTACCGAACCCGTACCCAGCTCGCAAATAAGCAAGAATATTCATGTAACTGCAATTTTAATATGGTAGTTTGCCATTTGAATACCTCGCCTTTTGCGAAGAGCTTTCAGTCACTAATTTCCTTTGGCTTTTCCTCGAGTAGAGAAATTTGACTCTGGTCTGATTATAAAATTTCACTTATAGCTGACTTTCAGCTTTCTTGCTCTAATATGAATTTAATACTTTTATATATTTGAAAAAAAGAAAGAAAGATAATATATCATGAGATACAAAAAGAATTTTGTGTAAGGGCCACCAGACAAATGTCAACACGTAATCTAGAACGCTCAGAACAATTTCCACAGCTTCCCATTGACTAGGGATTAATGCATTCCCATTAGGGTCTACACGCCCATCAGATTCCAACTGGAATGGAAGCAGAACAATCTGGGAATCCAGCCGCAGGCTTTCTCTGCAGATACGCGCAATACATACACAGCAACCGCCTGAATGCTGTTGAGAAATGTTCTTTGTTGTCGCTAACACTGATTTCTTTAATGGATTTTGGTGCATGTCTCATATATTTTATCCGTTAGTCTTTAAAAAAGTCAAGTCATTCGTTGCTGTGGTGAAACTTAAATCCAAGTAAATATCTTCATCCTTCGAACTACAATGTTTCTTTGTGTTTCAGTTTTGCTATTTTTTTTTTTTTTTTTGAGTTTGCCAACATTTCGTGAAATTTCAGTATGCATATGGAAACATACACTTCACCTACGTACACACACACATGTATATATGTATATATATATATATATAATATATATTCGTATGTGTATATTATACTGTATATAAGTATGTGTATATGTATATTTATATGTGTGTGTGTGTAGGTGAAGTGCATGTTTCCACATGCATATTAAAAACCATTCTTATTAGAAGTCCATGCTGTCACAGTCGCTTTTCGTGAAATGTTGACAGACTTAAACGAAAAATAGCAAACTGAAACACTGATTTGAAAATGACCCGTTAAAAAAAACACTTTCGTTCGAATATAGAGAGTTTAGGCCAAAGGTCAAGCGATGGGATCTATGAGGTCATTCACCGTTGAAAAGGAAATTGACAGTAAAAAGGTTCGTAAGATTTAACAGGAGGAAAACCTCGCAGTTGCACCTTTAAACAATTGTTAGGAGAGGGTGGAAAGTAAGATAGAGGAAAGAGAATTTGAAAGGAGGTACAGTAAACGAAATGAAAGAGGTTGCAGCTAGGGGCCGGAGGGACGCTGCAAAGAACCTTAAGTAATGCCTACAGTGTACCACATGGTGTGCACTGACGGCACTACCAACCCCCCTACGGGGCACCTTCGTTCGACTGATAAAGAGGTATTACCTAGATTTAATTGATGTTCCCCCACAGCAAGTAAGAACCATAGGCTTCTTTAAGAATTAGCAGAAAAAAGTATATTGCAAATATGCCAAAATATATTAAAAAAACCAATGTTAGCCACAGCAAAGAACATTTTACAAAAGCATAGAGGCGGTTGCTGTGTATGTGTTGTAGACACTATTTGCAGAGAGAGCCCGCAGCTGGTGTTCCAGATTGTCCTGCTGTGATTCCAGTTTGAATCTGATGGCCGCGAGACCTGGATGGGAATGCGTTAATCCCTGGCCAATGTGAGGCTCTGGGAATGGTCCGGAATCGGATTTGGATTAGGTGTAGGTATTTGTATACTGTGCCTTTCACACAACATTTTCTTTTAGGTTATGGAAAATTGTTTTACTTTTCTTTCAAATACACACAAATATATGTATAATATAAATATATATTATGTGCATTATACATATGTGTATGTATAGAATGTATGTGTATATATATATATATATATATATATATATATATATATATATATATATACATATATATATGTATATATATATATATATATATATATATATATATATATATATATATATATATATATATATATATATATATATATATATATATATATATATATATACACAATCATGAAGCTACAAATGTCGTTTAATATCCAATTCACGCTACTTCTGGAATATTCCCGATGGGGAATTATCACCGAAGGGGAATCTTTAAGTGATAAATGGATCGGTACTGCCGGTTCTCGATTCCTCGACACAGTACCTACCAACGACTCCAGTCGACGAAGTAGCGTGAATTGGATATTAAACGACATTTGTAGCTTCATGATTGTATATAAATCACGGTGTGATAAAAATTTCATACATACATATATATATATATATATATATATATATATATATATATATATATATATATATATATATATATATATATATATATATATATATATATATATATATAAATATATATCCGTGCATCTAAAACCGAATGAGCTTTCATCTTCATATGCAAACACATAGCAGTATAAAAGTGGCATCATGTTAGACATGGAATCTATTGTCTTCTTGCGATGCTTATTAATCAGACAAAAAAATTTCTGGCGTTAATTATTTGTCAAGTATACCGTCATGAATCTGATTCATGTTTGCTTATCATATTTTTTTCTAATGTTTGCCACTTCATAAAGATAAAAACATGGTCAAAACAGCAAAACTAAAGTATAAAGGGTGATAACAAAAAATTTATTTAATGAACAGATGCATGAATATACTAATATATTAGCAAGTAGATTATCGATAGCAATAAAAGCCCTGTCGTTTATTGTACCTTGAGACCAATAAGTAGAAATAGGTAAATAAATGAATGAATAGCCTGTCTTTAATGATTCTATCAACCATAAAACATGTAATAACAATTATTTAAGTATAAATCAAGACGTGTGTGTGTGTGTGTGTGAGAGAGAGAGAGAGAGAGAGAGAGAGAGACAAATTCATTTGACACTATTAGTAAGCCAGACCCACGTGGCGTTTTCCAATAACTGCTAACATTAGTTTGCAAAGGAAGCAAGAAAAACTTTCCTAGAGAGGCAATTAGCGTAGCATCAAAAGACTACCAAACCTTGGTCCCTGGTTCCCCAAAGCCTCTACCACTTCACCGGGGGTTGTGGGGAGGGGGTGTCTTCCCCTCGTTCCTAAACCAAACGAAGAAAAGGAGTGTTCGGAGGAGGGGAGTTTCTTGTGACAACAGAGACATCCTATTTAAAAGGCGAGTTCAAACAGAGTCAGCTTTGTAATCTGCAGGTTGTTGGGGATTCTGAAATGAAGAAGTTCTACTGATTTTCTCCAAATGGGAAAGTTCTGCTATTTATTACCATTAGGGGGTTGGTGGGAGGGTTAAGAGGAGAATGTTGAAAGTACCAGCGACAGAAAGCATTTAGGAATGACCTTGGGATGCGTGTGTAATGATAATAGTCTTTTAGTGGAAAAAAACACAATCATATAGTAAATATATTACTATGTAAAATAAACAAACAAAGACTTTCGAACACCGTTCATCTTTATTTTACATAGTAATAATATTTACTATATATGATGGTGGATTTTCATTACACAGATTGTTTTTCACGAGAATGTGAATTTCTTAGCAATAGTCTTTCATTTATGGCTCAGTATCTTGAGTAATTTGAGTAATGGATAAAAGTCAAGATGTTACGTCATGATAGAAAGAACCCACGCATCTCTGATCATAAAATAATCTTGAAGAATGTGCAGGTACTATGGAAATGAAAATGCCGAATGACACCACATCTTTCTGAGTAAAATGTTGGTGGTCTCTCTCTCTCTCTCTCTCTCTCTCTCTCTCTCTCTCTCTCTCTCTCTCTCTCTCTCTCTCTCTCTCTCTCGTGGTTTATTGCGTGCCTGGAATTTCTTATTCTCCCACAGGCTCCTCTGAAATAAGTCCCCATTTCTTTTCACTGTTTTCTTCGACAGCTCCACTAAAAATGGTCTCCACTTTAGCGGCGAGGCTTTTCAGAGTGTGACATAATAAAGAGGAATTTGAAATGTTTTTCTCACTCCATTGAAGGCCCGGAGGATTATTTCTATCGCTGCAGCATGTCAATAGTGCCAAGGTCTTGTGGACTAGTTCCCTTTCAAATAGTTTTAACTTTCGCGAGCGCCGTCTTTCAGGGTAAAAGTCAGGGGAAAGTAAATATGATGATCCTATTGGGGACGTTCTCAGCTTTCTTTTATGGCAAGATCATTTCATTGGTGTCGCTTCGCAGCGACATTTTAGGAAGAACTTTGCGTCTAAAGCGTATGATCTTCTTTAAGAAAAAAGAAAGCGTATGATCTTCTTGAAGAAAAAAGAAAGAAACTGAAAGGAAAAGCTTTCTTTCGTAAGAGCATTTATGGGTTTAAATACTTTTTTGCGATATCGACGCCCCAGACATATGAAAAGTATCCTTTTTTATTCTTTTTACGGTTTCAGTACCTTTATATCACGTCCAACTCCTCGTGCAGGAGGGTGTTGCCTTCAGTGCACCTCACGCGTGTACTGTAGGCATGACTTAAGGTTCTTTGAAGCGTCCCTTCGGCAACCCAGCTGCAACTCCTTTCATCCCTCTTACTGTAACTCCGTTCATGTTCCCTTTCTTCCACCTTACTTTCTACCCTCTTCTAACAATTGTTTCGTAGTGCAGCTGCGAGGTTTTCCTCCTGTTACACCGTTTAAACCTCTTACTCTCAATTTTCAGCGCTGAGTGACCTCATATGTCCCAGCGCTTTGCCTTCGGCCTAAATTGTATTCAGTCTTTCTACATCTAGCTGCAAAAAGTAATGATTGAAAGGGTCGAGCGTCTACTTTGGAGAAATGTCTTACAAAGGCGCAGCGCAGGGGCCAAAGTCTCCCTAATTAGTAAACTTTCGGCGAAGAAACTTGCAAAGACCTTATCTCCGAAGTCACGACGCCTCCAGAGTGACTTTGACCTACAATGTCCTTTTTTAGTTTTCTGTAAGAGAAAACTATTGAGATGGCTTTGTCTGTCCGTCCGCACCTTTTCTGTCCGCCCTCAGATCTTAAAAACTACTGAAGCTTGAGGGCTACAAATTGGTATGTTGATCGTCCACCCTCCAATTTTCAAACATACCAAATTGCAGCCATCCAGCCTCAGTAGTTTTTATTTGATTTAAGGTTAAAGTTAGCCATAATCGCGAGTCTGGCAACGATATAGGACAGGCCGCCACCGGGCCAAGGTTAAAGTTTCATTGGCTTTGGCTCATACAGGATCATACCGAGACCACCTAAAGATAGATCTATTTTCGGTGGCCTTGATTATACGCTGTACAGAAAACTCGATTGCGCCGAAGAGACTTCGGCGCATTTTTTACTTGTCATTCTAAACTCAAGATAAACAGAGAAAAGGTGTGATGCAGAAAAAATTGGCCTCAGTCGAACACAGTGAACTGAATTATGAAGAGGGAAAAATTGGTCTTTTCGCCTTTAAAAAACGGGATTAAAACACGAAAATTAAAGATTAAATAACTATTTTTTAAAAAATGCGAAGAAACTTTATCAATACGACTACTCTCATTTTCGAATGAAATATTTACATACACATTTTTTCAAAATTAAGTTATTTCACTAAAAAAAACACACACACATACACAACTGTCACTGCCACATTCAGACCTTCAGTAATTAACCATCAGTTCATTAAACCTCCCATGTTAGGCGCTTTAGACTCCTATGTCGAATTCTCGTCAGCAGCGCATCAAACCCCTACACCCAGTGCGACATTGACCCCTTGTCTTGCACGCACTTTGTGCTTCAAGTAACTTGAGGCCCTTCCTTCCTTCCCAGTCTTTCTTTCACTCCATCTATCCAACCATCTTTAGGTTCGCCCCCAATTCCTGACACTTCTGAATTATACATTTTTGTTTTAAACATATAATCTCCAATTCTTCTCACATGACCAAGACACCTCAAAATACTCTGTACTTATCTTTCACCAATGCCATGACTCTCCGCATATCTTTCCATATCAGTTCCTCTGAAGCCTGATGAGTCTATCTCGGTAGCTTCAATCTTTTTTTATTTCATTTGCATTTAACAACCACACTTCACTTCCATAAAGGAGTTGGCTCAACAATTAGGGCATGAGGGTCATTCTTACAAACAAGTTGATACGTTGTTGGATAGGCACTGCACCACTAGTGCTCCGCTAGTGTGCGTGCTTATTTGTCTGCCACAAAGGAATAAAAATACATTCCGTAACAAATCTCTGTCTCTTCCTTTGTATTAACGTGAATATTTCATGGGATAGCTTTTTATAGAAAGTAATTCCTCTTTGTAAAGGCGTTTTTTATTAAAAAAAGTGCGAGAGTGTACTTATTAGATATTACGACGGCTCAGCTCTAGATTAGTGCCAGGAAAAAACAGTATACCGGTTATTATTTTTGGGTAGACCTTCACAAAGAAATCATTTGTAAAGGATGAAAAATCCTTTTGAAAGTAATAGTTGAACTAATCACAGCGTGATTACGGAGCTTACAAAACTACAATGTTATGAAGCGGAAATTTGTGTATATCTTTGAGTGCAAGCTCTTCCTTTCGTTTCCTATTAGCTATAGGTAAGAGGATTTCGCTGATCTTTCCTCTTTCTCTCCAAAAACGCCAGCAGGCAAAAAGATTTATAAAGCTAATGTAATGAAAACAAACATACACACTCCTTTGCCTATATGTATGTCTGTCTTACAAAAAAGACACAAACAGACATGAAGACATATTAAGGAAATGCAAGTATTTAATATTGTATTACCCCGTAGGGGTGTAGCGCCGTCAGTGCACCTCGCACGGTGCACTGTAGGCATTACTTAAGGTTTATTACATCGTCCCTTTGGCCCCTAGCTGCAACCCTCTTTCACTCCTTTTACCGTACCTCCGTTCATATCCTCTTTCTTCCATCTTACTTCCCACCCTCTCTTAACAACTGGTTCATAATGAAACTGCGAGGTGTTTCTCCTGTTAGACCTTTCAAACTTTTTCACTCTCAATTTCCCTTTCAGCGCTTAATGACCTCGTAGGTCCCAGCGCATGGAATTTTGAATTCTAATCCAATATTCTTTAAAACGGGGCAAGTGACGATAAACACTCTTCTATCTTTCACCCCATACCAAATTCATAAAAAAATGCACTTCCTTATCTAGCGCTCTTTTTATAGAATACAAAAGGAGAGAAAGAAAGAAGCAAACAAAAAGCAGTAACAACAAGTGTCTAATTTGGCGGTGTCCCCTTCAGTCCCCCTCAAGTCTTCTCGGACTCACCTGCGCGATTCTCGTTTATCATTTTCTCTCAGTGGATGCTGCGAGTTTCTCCAATCTCCTCCACAAAACCAGGGGAAAGATAACGTTATTTTTCCCCCTTTTTATCTGATTTGGAAGTTAGGGGAAGTTTGTTTAAGGGTGGGAGAATATCTGTCGAATTTCTGTGTCACATTTTCACGCTTCTTTTTGTTTTTATGTTTGACGAGGTACAATATTTCTTTCTTTTTTCACTATCAAATTTTTAGTCTTTTTTTTTTAAGGAGAGAGGTACTTTATCTTTTTATTTTTACTAGAGGGGCAATTTATTTCGAATAAATGAAAGACTAGATGAATTCTTTATTTTTATTTCCATTAGCGAATCTTTGTTATGTTTTGTTTCTCTGTGCTGATTCTTTGTCAAGTTTAGGAAATGGTAAATGAATGCTTCTTAGTCAGTTTAAGATTATCTAAAATTTCCATCACTGATAGTGAGTTTTGTCTTTACCTAAATTCAGTTACTCCTCAAAAGCAACGGACGTTGGTTGTTGCAAAGTATTTGTGACGGCAATCTAACATCACGCAGTTCTCGGTATAATGATATAAAAGTAAAGGGTAGAAAGGTATTATTATTATTAAGATTATTTTTATTAACCAGACCACTGAGCTGACTATCAGCTCTCATAGGGCTGGGGTAGAAAGGTAAAAACACTGGTTGGTCAGCGACACGTAAACAAGTCGGATGTTTATGCAAAGAATGCTACATTATTTGCAGCCCTAAACTCTATATTCCATTCCATGAAACTTATTAATGTCGTTCTTAGCATTAACTGCTGGTACCTTCCTGTAATTAGCGCACTGTGAATGTTTTACAAGAGTGTCATAATTTTGATCATCCTTTCTCTGCAGATTTTCGAAGACAGTACAATCCTCCAATCGGTACTAGGCGTGCAATTAATTCTCTTTTGTGAAGTTTAACACCACACAGATTTCTGGAAGTTTGCTCCAGCTGTGGCCAAATTATGGAATGACCTTCTTAGTCAAGTTCAAACAAAGTGTTCATGCATTTTCATTGAGCAGGTTCGCTGGGGTTTTGTAACTTTTTATGGTTTCATCGAGTATGTTTTTTTTTGTTATTTCTTTTATTTACTTTATATTTTATCTAAATAAGTTTTCCGTATTTGAGGGTGTGACATCAATTAGGGTTGTATCTTTGTTAATAATAATAATAATAATAATAATAATAATAACAAAGCAACAGTAGTTATAAAATGAAAATAGGACGAATACAAACAAACCCATAAGTAGATCAAATCAATATGAATCACAAAATGAAAATAAAAACTTCCTACATACTGTAGGTCCGTTAGCTCGTTTTTAGTTTTCTGTAAAAGAAGACTATCTGTCTGTCCGTCCGCACTTTTTCTATCCGCACTCAGATCGTAAAAACTACTGGGGCTAGGGGGCTGCAAATTGGTATGTTGATCATCCACCCTCCAGTCGTCATACCACATTGCAGCCCTCTAGCCTCAGTAGTTTTTTTTTTATTTAAGGTTAAAGTTAGCCATGATCGTGCGTCTGGCAACGCTATAAGACAGGCCATCAACGGGCAGTGGCTAAAGTTTCATGGGCCGCGGCTCATACAGTATTATACCGAGACCACCGACAGATAGATCTATTTTCGGCGGCCTTGATTATACGCTGTAGCGGCTGTACAGAAAACTCGATTGCGCCGAAGAACCTTCGGCGCATTTTTTACTTGTTTCCTTTTACGACACCAAAGCAAAAGCGTTGCTTGGAGGGCGGTCTTTACAAAGTTCGACCGGCAAGCACTAAAGCGTTCTTGAGAAATCCAATTTTGCACTTCGTCGAAAACCTTGTTTCACAACTAAACCATTTTTCCCAATAATTCGAGGCTGACATACTGACATGACGGATATTCAACGCACGTACATGACAGGCATTTTATTTTGTATTTGAACACACCTAACAGGTAAAGGGAAGGATCCATAAACACGAGATTATAGGTCTCCCTTATTTCTGTCAGGTGGCACTATTTATTTATTGGTATTTTTTCAACCGTCTGTATATTCGTCGTTTGTCCTGGCTTACATAATTTAAATTTCTACCGTTATAATTCAGTCTTCTTCATAATGTCGTATAAATTAAAGACGAAATCTGTCGTGATTTATGGTGGCCGGAAAAAAAGTCACAATTTTGACTAGGAAAAAAGTCACAGGAAAAAAATCATTAACTTACGGTGGCCGGTAATAAAGTCACAGGGAAAAATTCACAATATTTCTTGGGGGTCATTATCTTTATGACATTTACAGACTTTTGTTTATGTTTTAACGGTAATTCCAAACGGGCTTGTATTAAACACCCCGCAAAGGTGGACAAATACCGGGTTAAAACCTCTGGGGTCATTATCTAGGAAAGATTATTGTGACTTTTTTTTCCTGTGACTTTTTTCTGTGACTTTTTCTGTGACTTTTTTTACCTGGATTCGTGATTTATATCCCGTGTTTCGTTCCTTCACTGGTACACATGCAGGCGGGTGTGTTTGTGTGTGTAATGTGCGTGGGTGTGTAAAGGGCAACGGAATAGGCAACTTAATACCTTTTCTAGACGAATCCAGGTAAAAAAGTCACAGAAAAAATTCACAAGAAAAAAGTCACAATAATCTTTCCTAGATAGTGACCCCCAAGGGCGTGTTTAGTACAAGCCCGTTGGGTATTTCCGTATATACATAAACGAAAGACTGTAAATATCAAAAAGATAATGACCATAAGAAATATTGCGAATTTTTCCCTTGTGACTTTATTACCGGCCACCATAAATTAATGTGATTTTTTTCCCGTTTTTTCCTAGCCAAATTGTGACTTTTTTTCCTGTGACTTTTTTCCCAGCCACCTTCTGTACAAGGGCTGAAAAAAGCAAGTTTACAAGAAGGGAAGGGAAGGGAGAGGTTGGCAAGGAAGGAAAACATTGAATTGCTTCCTAAAGTTGAATGTGAGTCTAGGCTTTGGGAGAATTCCAAAACCTGACAGTGGTGGGAGCGAAACAGTCCATAAATGTTATACTGTGAAAATTAACGATATTAAAAGTTGATACGGGAAATAATTCGCCTTTCATGCAAAGCTTCTGAATTGCTCATTTCGTATTTTTCAGCGTACACCAATAATTCGTTCCCCCGTAGGGGGGTAAAGTGTCGTCAGTGTACTTCATGCAGTGCACTGTAGGCATTACTAAAGGTTCTTTGCAGTGTGCCTTCGGGCCCCTAGCTGGAACCCCTTTCGTTCATTTTACTGTACTTCCTTTCATATTCTCTATCTTCCATCGTACTTTCCACCCTCTTCTAACAATTGATTCATAGTGCAAATGCGAGGTTTTCCTTTTGAACTTTTATTGTCAATTTCCGTTTCAGCGCTGAATGACCTCATAGGTCCCAGCGCTTGGCCTTTGACCTAAATTCTAAGTTCAGTTCAATTCTATATTCAATAATTCGTTCAGTATTATACTCTTCTTTCGTATTAATATGCCCGTTTTCTCGTTAAGAAGATGACGTAACATTGTAACATTTATTATTATTATTACAATGATAATAATTATTATTAAAATAATAATAAATGATAACGAGAAATTAGGCTCGTTAACAAGGGGACATAACATTGTAATTATTGAATTCATGCGACGTTATTCCGGATAAGACATATGAGAGGAGTCGACTTAATTACAGAAATCCCACGTAACACAGAACTATCACAAGTTTATGAAGCTTATATATGATGTTATTGTTGGAACTATTTTATACTAGAGAGCTGTTTTTAACACCAATTTTTAGATTTTATGTAATTATAGCCACAATTAAACAAACAGAAAGCAAAATAATTTTTTTTCCTTTATTGTTGAAACGTCGTCATTCAGAGCTGAAGCGGAAATTGACAACAAAAGTTCAAAATTTGTAACAGGAGGAAAACCTCACAGTTGCACTATGAATCAATTGTTAGGTGACTGTGGGAAGTAAGATGGAAGAAAGAGAATATGAAAGGAGGTACAGTAAAAGAAACGAAAGTGGTTGCAGCTAGGGGCTGAAGGCACGCTACAAAGAACCTTAAGTAATGCCTACAGTGCACCGCATGAGGTGCACTGGCGGCACTATCCCCCTACGGGGTAGACGGTTTATAAAATCAAGGATAATAAAATGTAGATATATACTGATAAGATCTTATACGAGTAAACGACAGAAAAATGTTAGCATTGAAATACATAGATTATTTGTAGAATGTACACGCTAAAAAATATTTATGTCAACCCGAACGGTAGGATAAAAATTATATTTGTTAATTTTTGGTAAATTGAAGTCAACTTTGATTAAATTATGCTTGTAATACTGTTAAAAACTGTTATAATATTGTATATTTTCTCTCATGAAAGATAAAAAAAAAAATTGTTGAAATCTTAGGACCATCGAAAGAGAACAGGTTTTTGAGTAATTCTGTTGAAAACCGTGGCTTTTTCTTGTTTCTGTTGCCAAGGAGACGTCCTGCGTAGTTTGAGATCTCTCCTCGCTTTTCCCCCCCC
>JANJGK010000011.1:63879666-63889666 GCA_039081455.1 Macrobrachium rosenbergii
GAAGGTATGAAAGACAAGATTATTAGATCTTACAAGTGCCAGAGCGACTTGTAAATAACAAATGATAAACAGAGTAATAATAGTGATAAACAGAGTAAGTAAGGATAAGATTTATCTATTTTCACATTAGTATATAAATGCTGCAAAAACTGAAGCATGATGATATCACAGTTGTTAAGTCCTATGAAACATTCAGATGAGAGTCAAGATATACAATTAAGTTAACAATACCAAAGAATACCAGATGTCCAGTTAATATTTCTTGATTAGTGATGACACATTTTGTGAAGAGACCGAGATACATATATAAATATATATATATATATATATATATATATATATATATATATATATATATATATATATATTATATATATATAATACACACACACACACACACATATATATATATATATATATATTATATATATATATATATATATATATATATATATATATATATATATATATATATATATATATATATATATCACATATTACCACAGGTGAAAAATAAAAGAAGGGGTATAGGTCCTGACCGGTTTCGACTTTGGGTTGGAAATAAAAGTCGAAACCGGTCAGGACCTACCCCCCGTTTCTTATTATATATATATATATATATATATATATATATAATATATATATATATATATATATATATATATACATATACATATATATATATATATATATATATATATATATATATATATATATATATATATATATATGCACTGAAATAAACACACCAGATAAGCAACTTCAACACGGCCGACACCCACCTCGGGGGGACCTGTCAACAGCAGGGAGTCAAGACCAATCATTTTCTGCAATGTCCTCTCAAAGCCTCCATTGGAAAGAAACCAACTTTTCCGCATCACACAAACGAACGCAAATTCTTCCCTTGGGGGAATCCAGAAGGACAGAAGGGATTCAGAGGATGTATAAAAAATTTATGACCCGGGAGAAATACCTAATAAAAATTTGGACTTTCGTTTTTTCACTCTTACCTGAACAGGAAGTAGGAGGGAGAAAGGAGAAGGAAGAAGAAGGGAGAAGGGAGAAGGATGCTGTTATGTGAGGATGAGAAGTAAAGGGGTGAAGGGTTTTGCGAAAATGGTGTATATGTATACAGTATACATACATACATATATATACATATGTATATAATGTATGTATGCACATATGTAAATATGTGTTATATATATACACCATATATGTATATATATTATATATATATATATATATATATATATATATATATATACAGTATATAATATAGAAAATGAATTCCTCCAAGAAAATCACAGATTTTTTTACAACTGAAAAAATATAATGCAATCTGTCATTATTATCGTTTGTTATTTCTTTCCTGTTAGGAGAGAGAGAGAGAGAGAGAGAGAGAGAGAGAGAGAGAGAGAGAGAGAGAGAGAGAGAGAGAGAGAGACGCATGCAACTATTTCAAAACAGAATCCTAGGCTTAATTTTTGACACACACATTACTCTAAATAATCTACAGAATTTTTTACAACTGAAAAAAGATAATACAATCTGTCATTATTATTGCTTGTTATTTCTTTCCTGTTAGGAGAGAGAGAGAGAGAGAGAGAGAGAGAGAGAGAGAGAGAGAGAGAGAGACGCATGCAACTATTTCAAACCAGAATCCTAAGCTTAATTTTTGACACACATTACTCTAGGTAATCTACACCCCAACAGATTCCTCATCACCCAGCACTAATCTTCAGAGCTAGGATTAAAAAAAAACTGGTTTTGCTCCCATCACCCATATATATCTCATTTTGGAAAAGCCAAGTTTAATTTCCCAAGGACAGCTTGGAGTAAGCCTCGGCCACTTTAATAATGGCTGTGCAAAAAAAAAAAAGTGCAAAACCATAAAAACACGTCCTTTGAATAAAGAATCAACCGCTTTCACAGATGCAGAGGGACTTTCCCATGTTACTCAAACCTTTCCCCTAATCCTGGAGAGTTGATAGCAAATTCAAAGAGGGAAGAGAAACCCGCGGAGGTTTAATGACAAATGGCAAAGCAGGGGAAAAATAGAAAAGGGGAATAAGCACAAGTAGGGAAATAAGGATTTAAAACCTTGTACTACTAAAATCGTAAAATTTACTGGTAAATGTATTCTAACGCGCGTATGAACACACACACAAACATTATATATGTATGTATATATATATATATATATATATATATATATATATATATATATATATATATATATATATATATATATTATATGTGTGTGTGTGTGTGTGTATTATTATTGCTCTTAAAGCCAAGCACTGGGGCACTTTCACCCAATCAGGGTTTAATTAGACAGTCAAAAGAACGAGTTAGAGTGGCTGGACAGCAAAGCAAACAGATCCAGAAAACAAATCAGTTGCACTAAGAAGTAACAGTTGGAGAAGTTGGCCAGCAAAACTGAAGGAAGGACGAGGGAGCGAAGCTAAAGTAAAAGACTAAAATGTAGATGCAGCTAGGGGCCGAAGGGACGCTGCAAACGCCCTTAAGTAGTGCCTACAGTGCACCCCATGAGGTGCACTGATGGCCGTACCTTGCTACGGGGATCATCATCTAGAATGAAATGCACGAATAAAAGTATATAAAAACAAGCAAAAAAATGCGCCGAAGTTTCCTCGGCGCAATCGAGTTTTCTGTCCGGTGATGGCCTCAGCCACAGTCCATAAAACTCTTAGCCGCGGCCCATGAAACTCAGCCACGGTCCGTAGCGGCCTTTGTTGTTGGTACCTATATCGCTGCCAAAGTACGATTATGGCTAAATTTAACCTTAAATAAAATAAACACTAGTAAGGAGGCTAGAGGGGGCTGCAATTTGGCATGTTTGGTGATTGAGCTCTGGTGGATAATCAACATACCAATTTGCAGCCCTCTAGACTCAGTAGTTTTTAAGACCTGAGGGCGGACAGAAAAAGTGCGGACGGACAGACAAAGCCGTCACAATAGTTTTCGTTTACAGAAAACTAAAATAGGAGCATGACACGAAAAGAAAACAGACTGAAATAAAAAGTTATGATAAAGGGAAATATCAGATAAAAGTTTCTACGTATGAATTTTGTAAGCGTTTCTGTATTTAATTTCAACGTCAAAATTATTCAAATTCATATATATGGCACCTCTCTCTCTCTCTCTCTCTCTCTCTCTCTCTCTCTCTCTCTCTCCCCCATTCATTCCTTTTTCTTTACTTCTGGTTCTTATATTACCCTTCATTCCTTAATCTTCATATTATTCTTCTTAGTCTTTTTCTTTGCACAGTCTATATATTTCCCAGTTAATTAGCCTTTCCTAATAATAATAATAATAATAAATAATAATAATTCTCTCCTTCAGAAGTCCCCGGCCACGATGAATAGGAACTTAATTCTTTATTGTGTGATCGAAAACTGGCTGGAACCAAACTTACAGTCCGGAGTAAATTATTATTATTATTATTATTATTATTATTATTATTATTATTATTATTATTATTATTATTATTATTATTATTATTATTCAGTAGCTGAAACCTATTCATATGGAACAAGCCATTGACTTGAAACTGAAGCTTCCAAAGAATATTAAGGTGTTCATTAGGAAGAAGTAAGAGGAGGTAAAGGGAATACATAAAGAAGAGATCTCACTTATTAAAAAAGAAAACATAATTGAATAAATTAGTGTACTGATAAAAGCGTATTAAAATCCAAGGAGAATAATATTAGGGTGGTAATGCATTGCATCTTCGCTTGAACTTCTGAGGTTCCAATTGCACGAAGTCCTCTGGGAGGCTGTTCCACAGTCTAACGGTGTCAGGAATAAAGCAATAAGGGAACTTCAAAACCCTTCTTCCCTTTCCCCAGCTAATTATTAATTAAAAAAATAGACAAGCCTATGTGAAAATAAGTTACTACTGTAATAAATGGTTGTGTAGTAAATTTAAGACGAGATCAAATAAGTGATTAATCAAAACAAAACTAAGTAAATTCTGAAGAATCTTAAAAATCATGCAGATAAATCGATTATTAGACGCAAAAGAATCTATTTAAATTTCATAGTAACTGTTTGATGCCAAGTGGTACTTTACATGGAGGGGTCAGAGCAAGCGCAGAGGCCGTATCTCAAAGGGGAAAAAATTTACCCCTTAATTAAGAAGAGCCGGTCTAGCTTATCGTGATATCAATTAAACCATAAGTATTAGATCCTTAATTCTCATTCTCATGTACAAAAGAATATGTTCATTCCGAACACCATGCAATAAAAAAAATATGATATCTTTATGAAATGAAAGCCTTCGTGTATCAAGATGAGCCTGCATCGAGCAAGTAAAATGGAAAAACTAAGAGAGAGAGAGAGAGAGAGAGAGAGAGAGAGAGAGAGAGAGAGAGAGAGAGAGAGAGAGAGAGAGAGAGAGAGAGAGAGAGAATGTAAATTCCAAAGATCATTAAATCCAGAAGAGTGTTCGAAACTCTTTGGATAAAGTTTTAATTTCAAGTCTATGGCCCCTATGGGGCTTGCTCCATGTGAATAGGGTTCATCTGCTGAATAATAATAATAATAATAATAATAATAATAATATAAATAATAATAATAATAATAATAATAATAATAATCGGGTCCGAAATGAAAGAGTTTTCCAAGAATATGAGTTTTTTATGTGTAATACCCCATAACAATAAGTTTACAAAATAAAGGCTTCATATAAAGCGAAAGTAGAAGAAACAAAGGCGTAATTACTTTTCCAGATTGTGCAAAAGTAAGACTAGAATAGTATTCCCTAAACCTTCTCAAATGTGAGAGAAAACGAGTGGGAAAGAAACGGGTGTGACCGCTTACAACGGCTGCATTCTGGGTGCCGCTTTCAAAAACTTAATTTTTGTTCCGATCAAAACCCACATATTTGGGTTCTGTTCATGCGAACTTTCCGGCTAAACGAGTCTTCTAGGCTCACGATTTGTCAGCTGCTCTTTATTCGCCTCGGAAAAGCAACAAATTCGAGTGATGTCCCACTGCGAGTTTTGTGTTTTGTGAAATTGTTAAAGTTTCTTCACATTCCTGTTGCTTAACGAATAATGCCGGGTTTTCTCGAGTTAAACGGACACAAGAGTTTTATTCTGAAAAGTTAAGTGACGTTAGATTCTGGCCGGCAGAAAAGCATTACCACAACACATATAATATATATATATATATATATATATAATATATATATATGTGTGTGTGTGTGTGTGTGTGTGTGTGTGTGTGTGTGTGTGTGTATGTATGTATAACTGAATCACGAAGATATGGAACGTGATGAATGTATAAAAGGCAAATGCCACGATGGAAAAAAGTGAAACAACGGAGTGGTTGCTAGGCCTTTTGATTAATAATCCTTTACTAGCAGACCATTGTAGTCGAAAGGCCTAGCAACCGGTTACTCCGTTGTTTCACTTTTTTCCTTCGTGGCATTTCCCTTTATATATATACATACAATATATATATATATATATATATATATATATATATATATATATATATATATATATATATATATATATATATATATATATACACGTCTCCCGAGAGGAAGAGGACAGCCTTGCGGCCCACTACCCAAAATGAATCCAATGTACCCGGTTGACAACCGCGGGACAATATGTACTTTCTGGGAAGTCGATTGTGGAGGGTCACATGCAAGGTTATGTGTCGGCTGACGAGAGCCACTGTATACTGATGTTGTAGAAGAAGTTGGCCTCATGAAGCGCAGGTAAAGTTTCGAAAGCTTTAGGAGCTGAAGTTGTCAAGCAATATTAGAAGGATTACAACAGACATGTTTCTTTGGTAAACCTGAATTGAATACAAGACTTTAAGCCAAAGGCCAGGCACTGGGACCTATGAGGTCATCCAGCGCTGGAAAGGAAACTGAAAGGAGGTAGGTCTGAAAGGTGTAACAGGAGGAAAACCTCGCAGCTGCACTATGAAATATTTGTTTAGTTAGCGAGAGGGAAGAAAGATAATATAAATGAAGGCACAGTAAAAGGAATGAAAGGGTTGCAGCTACGGACCGAAGGAACGCTGAAAAAAAAAACCTTTAGTAATGCCTACAGTGCGCCCCTTGAGATGCACTGGCGGCACTACCCCACTATGGGACTTTGGTAAACCTGAGCAAGAGGCTCTTTCCAGGGGGAGGGCCAAGTGCAGGATACAGAAAATAAGCGACAAAAATAGCAAAGAAGTGGAGCCACTTTCTCGAAAAATTCCTCACGGATCCCCGCAATAGAACGTCCCAAGACAGATGCCTATTTGTCTTTCAGTATAGAAAAGTCCTACGGATCTCAAGTACAGATTTAAAGTAGGGTACACTCAGGAGCAACAGAATCGATGAGCTAAGAGCTGATTGAAGTATGAGAGTCGAAGATGCCTTTGCACTAGAAAAAAAAAAGAAGTAAAAAATGCGGCAAACTTTCTTTGGAGCAATTGAGTTTTCTGTAAATCCGCTACAGCGTATAATCAAGGCCACCGAAAATAGAGCTATCTTTCGATGGTCTCGGTGTAATGCCGTATGAGCCGCGGCCCATGAAACTTTAACCACGGCCCGCTGGTGGCCTATCCTATATCGTTGCCAGAAGCAAGATCATGGCTAATTTAACCTTAAATAAAATAACAATTACTGAGGCTAGAGGGCTGCAATTTGGTATTTTGTGATGATTGGAGGGTGGATGATCAACATACCAATTTGCAGCTCTAGCCTCGGTAGTTTTTAAGATCTGAGGGTGGACAGAAAGAGTGCAAACAGAAAAAAAAGTGTTGACGGACAGAAAAAGCCGGTACAATAGTTTTCATTTACAGAAAACTAACAAGTTATAGGCCATCAGAATGGAAAAAGCTATATATCACGACCGTTGTTATAATAATAATAATAATAAATAAAAAGTAGGTAAAACCTGCTATTCAACTACATCAATAGAAATTAAGGCAATTAGCCAGTGCAAGAAAGTAAATACTGAAAGTCTGCACACAATCTAGAGACTGTTGCTGATGACTGAACTGAAAGTATTTTGTGCTCCTCTGTCCTGCAGAGGAGAAATACTGCTTCTCGGTTCTGTTCAGCGAGAAACATTACTCCACGCCCCATTTGATCCAGGCCTCATTTCCTTCAGTCCACCGATAATTTATGCTTTACTTAGAATTTACTGTTAACAGCAACAGCTGAACAACTTTCAGACAAAGTCGCGCAGTCATGTAACTTCGGACAAAATGGGACAGAATGCAATGTTCCTGTTGATAAAAAGACGGTCGTTGCCACGGTCGAATGTTCTTGGGGATCAAACACATTTTATGAAAATTACCCTGCATGCATGCCATGATATACATACATGTGTATCATGGCATTGCCAGTTTTATGTACGTTTCCTATTCGGTGGACACTTTGCAAGCAAGTACCGAGACTTCATTCATATATCCTTTAAAAATGTATGTGGATAATAATAATAATAATAATAATAATAATAATAATAATAATAATAATAATAATAATAATAATAATAATTAGTCAATAAATCATTAGAGAATTGTGTAACCTTATATTTTTGGTGGTACAACAGTACTCTGAGGGCAACAAACTTAGTGTTTGGACTTAAAATCCTCCAGCTTGGCATCACCGGCCTCTACATAAGTATGTAGAACGAAAGTGTCTTGGTCCGAGAAACGGAACGGTATGTAACGTCCCTCTAGACGGGACTTCACGTCTCGACCTTTCCTTACATTACCGTTCTTATGGGCTCCTTTTATTAGATGGAATTCTTTTTTAACAGAAAATATTTCACAGTCATATGTATGTATGTATGTGTGTGTGTATATGTATGTGTATATATATATATATATATATATATATATATATATATATATATATATATATATATATACACACACACCTCACACATAAACATATATCACCTCCCCTGAGAAACCATTACCCCCGCCTTCTTTTGTGTCAACCAATTGCTTCCTGGTAAGACAAATCTCCAAGGTAAATATTAGCTGGGCAAATATGAGGTATCCCGAACCAGACCTCGCCGAGTTTACCTCGTTCATTCCACGTAAAACCCGAGTAGCTGGGCGCCAAAAACTGAGGGCCATTCGTGATTTCGAAGAGAGAGAGAGGTTTGTTACGAAAATTCTCTGTGTTAAGTTACTGACGTAGCTTCCAAGTTTACAAAATTCTAAATATTGTCTAAATATGCAGTTTTTATTAGTTTTCTGTAAAAGAAAACTATTTAGGAGGCTTTGTCTGTCCGCCTCAGATCTTAAAAACTAATGAGGCTAGAGGGCTGTAAATTGTTACGTTGATTATCCACCCTCCAATCTCAAATATACCAAATTGCAGCCCTCGAGCCTCAGTGGTTTTTATTTTATTTAAAGTTAAAGTTAGCCATGATCGCGCTTCTGGCAACGATATAGGCCATGCCACCACCGGGCCGTGGTTAAAGTTTCGTGGGCCGCGGCTTATACAGTATTATACTGAGACCACCGAAAGATAGATCTATTTTCGGTGGCCTTGATTATACGCTGTAGCGGCTGTACAGAAAATTCGATTGCGCCGAAGAAACTTCGGCGCATTTTTTACTTTTTTTTAAATTGAACTGAAACCCAATGTTGTTCATATCAGACTCCTCAGGTCTGTTGCAAGTTTCGAAGCATCGGTTTTGGTTGCTAGCCTTCTGCCAATAACTGACAGGTCAGATGTAAATACCAGAGATTTACAGAGACTAAATGTTGCTTATACTCATTTACCGATAAACCAGCGGTCTGATAAATATGTAACTCAAATAATTGCCTCCGTATTTCCTTTCAGAGTCGACAGGGGAATTCTGTACCCTGTTATCGGAGATGAGAGAGACGAGAGAGAGAGAACTCCCTTTTCACGTAATGATAAGACTGTAATTAATACGAGATTACTGAGAGAGAGAGAGAGAGAGAGAGAGAGAGAGAGAGAGAGAGAGAGAGAGAGATCATCCCTTTTCATGTAATTATAAGACTGTAATTAATACGAGAGAGAGAGAGAGCTCCTTTTTTCACGTAATTAAAACACCGTAATTAACACGATGTCACTGGGGAAGAAGGTCCTCTGTTGAAAAGAGGCAAAGAGATGTCATCGGAGAAGAAACGAACTTTAATTAACTCAATAGTTTGGTCTTTCAATTTACAATTAAAGGTTGAGATTTACACGTTTTAAATTTAAAAATAAAGTTTCATTGCTCATTTTTAGTTTTTTTGTAAAAGGAAACTATTGTGCCGGCTTTGTCTGTCCGTCCGCACTTTTTTCTGTCCGCCCTCAAATCTTAAAAACTACTGCGGCTGAAGGCTGCAATTGGTATGTTGATCATCCACCATCCAATCATCAACGTACAAAATTGCAGCCCTCTAGCCTCCTCAGTAGTTATTTTTTTTTTTTTAGGTTAAAGTTAGCCATAATCGTATCTCTGGCAGGGCTGTAAGTACCAACAACATAGGTCACCAACGGACCCTGACTGAGTTTCTTGGCAGCGACTAAGAGTTTTATGGGCCGTGGCTGAGGCCACCACCGACAGAAAAACTCGACCGCGCAGAGGAAACTTCGGCGCATTTTCTACTTGTTATATATGTCATTTATCACACATTTCAACTTAAGATGGAAATTTCGTTTATAAAAAAAAATGCCTTTGTTCAGAGTTATCGTTTTAAATGTGCTTGATATCAAACCTTTTTCGACATAAGGTTAGTTTTAAATCTCTTGTAGAATGTTAGTTCCATTCCCACTAGACAGGCTGAGAATGGAATGGAATGGAATACAGAGTTTAGGCCAAAGGCCAAGTACTGGGACCTATGAGGTCATTCAGCTCTAAAACGTAAATTGAGAGTAGAAAGGAGTAACAGGAGGAAATCCTCGCAGTTGCACTATGAAACAATTATTAGGAGAGGGTGGAGAGCAAGATGAAAGAAAGATAATATGAATGAAGGTACAGTAAAA
>JANJGK010000011.1:63892166-63907166 GCA_039081455.1 Macrobrachium rosenbergii
CTGGAAAGGAAATTGAGAGTAGGTAGGTTGGAAAGGCGTCACAGGAGGAAAACCTCGCAGTTGCACTATGAAATAATTGTTAGGAGAGGGGGAATAGCAAGATGGAAGAAAGATAATATGAAAGGAGGTACAGTAAAAAGGATGAAAGGGGGTTGCAGCTAGGGGCCGAAGGGACGCTGCAAAGAACCTTTAGTAATGCCTACAGTGCACTCCTTGAGGTGCACTGACGGCACTATCCCACCCCCCCCCGCCCCCCCTGGGGAAAACTCAACTAAGAATGAGTCTGTTTCCGCACCGCCATTACTTGGTCAAAATTAGTTATAAAACCATCCACAAGTGTTACATCGTGAGCTACGAATTGTATTAAATACATACATGACAGATACACATATCTGTCACGTGTCGATGTGACAATGTACTTTTATATTCCACAGCACTCGAAAAGATTATAATTTATTTAACCATCTTTAAGTGAGGGACGAATTGCTGAAATGATTACGGAGGACTGAAATCATTTCTACTCTTTTTTTTTTTAAGCAAGGGACTAATTACTGGAACGAGAGAGAGAGAGAGAGAGAGAGAGAGAGAGAGAGAGAGAGAGAGAGAGAGAGAGAGAGAGAGAGAGAGAGAGAGAGAGAGTGAGGCTAAAATGTCTTCCTGTTATAACCCTAATGCATTTTTCTGATGAAACTGAAAATTTCGCAAAAAAAAAAAAACTTGATCGACAGTGGTTACGGGAGAAAAATAGACATTACTGGAACGAGAGAGAGAGAGAGAGAGAGAGAGAGAGAGAGAGAGAGAGAGAGAGAGAGAGAGAGAGAGAGGCTAAAATGTCTTCCTGTTATAACCCTAATGCATTTTTCTGATGAAACTGAAAATTTCGCAAAAAAAAAAAACTTGATCGACAGTGGTTACGGGAGAAAAATAGACATTACTGGAACGAGAGAGAGAGAGAGAGAGAGAGAGAGAGAGAGAGAGAGAGAGAGAGAGAGAGAGAGAGAGAGAGAGAGAGAGAGAGAGAGAGAGGCTGAAATATCCTCCTGTTATAACCCAAATGCGCACTTTTTTGATGAAACAAAATGTCGCAAAAAAAAAAAGAAAACTTGATGGACAGTGATATGGGAGAAAAATATGATAAAGATATATACCACATGAAGTATTTAAGTAGCACGAGGGGATAAGCAACGAGCATCGATACGTAATTTTATTCCAACAGTTAAGGGAAGTTAGCGAGGAAATAAATTACCTAATGAATGATGAAGAAAGTAGCGAATTGTTATACATTACGTGAAAGTTGACCTTACATACAAGACTTTCGCTACACACCTGACTGTCCTTGGGAAGAGCAACTGTCAAAGAAAGTTCAAAACTTTGTCCCCTCTGAAAAATATATGCTTACTTTCTTCTTTTTTCTTTAGACACACTTTCACATAAATAATAAATTTTTAAAAAATATTACATGCTCATTTTCTTTTTTTTTTTCTTCACACAAACTTTTGTACAAATAATAAATAGATGAACTGTAAGTAACACAGCCAAGCATCTTCCTTATTGTTTATTTATGACGCTCTGTCCGGTGACATTATCAAAACTAAAAACAGTATCAGACAGAGAAATGATAATAACAAAGAAGCTTGTGGATACACCAAAAACCTTGAGAGCTAAAAAACTGAAGAAAAGGAAAACGTTTTCATTTTACATGTAAGGCAATCAGCCTACTTCAATTTCATATGAATGTCTTCTTAAATTGTAAGTTTATGTACAATCCGCAATTTAACAAGAATGTTAGCATTCTGTCTACTTACCTTTACTTCACATTTGTTTATATATGTAACAAGAGCTGTCTTTATTCTCGGCAAATTTCCAACTGCATTATCATATTCATATAAAACAAGTTAAAAATGCTCCGAAGTTTCTTCTGCGCAATCGAGTTTTCTGTACAGCCGCTACAGCTTATAATCAAGGCCACCGCAAACAGATCTATCCTTCGGTGGTCTCGGTATAATGCTGTATGAGCCGCGGACCATGAAACTTTAACCACGGCTCGGTGGTGGTCTGTCCATACGTTGCCAGATACTTTAACCTTAAATAAAATAACGACTACTGAGGTTAGAGGGCTCCAATTTGGTATGTTTGGTGACTGGAGGGCGGATGATCAACATCATAATTTGCAGCCCTCTAGCCTCAGTACTCTTTAAGATCTGAGGGCGGACAGAAAAAGTGCGGACGGACAGACAAAGCCGGCACAACAGTTTTCTTTTACAGAAAACTAAAAATCAGTGACAATTATGACTGTTTCGAGATATGTGCGGAAAAGGAGATTCTACATGAAATCTATCCCTGATTTTGTTCCCAAATTTATACACAGTCTGATTATTTATCTTATACATTAATGATTATAACATATCCAAGAATTTCTATTCAAATCATAGGCAAAAGATTGTGTATACCCACTTTTACAGCCCAATACCTCATCTCTTTCAGGAACAACCCATTAGAAACAGAAGCTGAATCGGGAGGAAGCTTTCAGAAAAGACAATGAATGCATCCTGAAGTGCTACTGGAAGCGGAAGAAGTTTTTGAAGAGACAAGACACTTCAGAAGGGACGTTCAAACTTCGAGACAAGTTTGAAGGAGAATAAGAACTGTTCGAGAGGTCCACCACAAGCCCGGGAGGGGAGACAATCTGCCTGGGAGGCGGCTCTTCAAATACTTCAAGTTCATCTCTTTATTATTCATACAAACGTTTGTTTGAAGAAAAAGAAAGAAAGCGAACATTATTTTAAGTTTGTGTGAAGAAAATGAAAGAAAGTGAGCATGTATTATTTTTCAAAATTTATTGTTTATGTGAAAGAGTGTCCAAAGAAAAAAGAAGAATGTAAGCATATATTTTTCAGAAACATCAATATACATATTGTACGGAAGCATAACTCCCTTCAAATTCTTCGTAGGGGAAACCCAGAAAACGTCATTTTATGCGACGCAGCTCATTTCGTTCCGAGAGGCTCTGAAGGACACATTTTCAAAAATTAAAATAGTTTCTTTATAAATGTCATTTCTGCCTTAAGAAGACGGAGCACATATGACGGTTTTACTGAATAAGGGATATAAAAGAAATAAAAGTTCTTAACAAACGTCACTTTAGTCCACGAAAGATGGAACAGGAAGACTTTTCTTGCAAGAAAAAATTATCCTAATTATTACAAACTTTCTTCAACAACTAAGAAAAATACAACTAATTAATTTGTGATAGGACTGGGGGTTTTCAGGCTTTTTTTTTTCCGAGGATTAGGCTTATTTGACAAACATTCCTTTTACGGTTATTGCTTGTTTTTGTTCCATAAAACAACAACACTTTCCCCATATACTATCTCTATTCTTTTGTGTTTTTTGGTTTTTTTTTGCCGTCTGATCAGCGAAGTTGAGCAATCTTTGGTTCGGTCAGATATAAATATATATACGAATAATATACACACTCACACATACATACATATATATATACATACATATATGCATATATATATATATATATATATATATATATATATATATATATATATATATATATATATATATATATATATATATATATATATATATATATACACACACACACACGTGTGTGCGTCTGTGTTTGATGACCATATCCAAATGACAAGATATATAAGTAAATATAAAATAATTTCCTAAGCATCGTCTTTCCTCGATGTTCAATCTTTATTCCCAAATTTCTGAAATATCTTACACAAACAAGTGATGAGATTTTCGTGTTATTTTGGCAAGCCAATGGGAATTTAGCTTAGACGAATTCTTGAAAAACAAAACAATAGTTACGTGGAAGCACAGCTTGATTGCTTTCTCTCTCTCTCTCTCTCTCTCTCTCTCTCTCTCTCTCTCTCTCTCTCTCTCTCTCTCTCTCTCTCTCTCTCTCTCTCTCTTGTTATGCAGTGAATAAGTATGAGATTCACTGATCGGGATTATGAAAGAGAAAGAGAGAGCGAGAGACGATGTTTATAATTTAAAAAAAAATGATGAGCCATGAGACCAAGTAAATTGAAGTGTAACAACAACAAACCTCCAAGATGTGGGAAAGGAAGGAGGCGCTAGAGGAATCAAAAGGTCAGCAAAATTGACCTGATTTGTCCTTGCCAAAAGTGGGAGTTAAGATTGAACCATTAAGAGTAAAATAGACGTCCTCAAGGAGGCGGAGTTTTATTCAACATAGGTCCAGAGTTCATTCTGATCAATTTTTAGCCAGAGTTACTTGAAAACCAAATTGGGTAGGATTGTGTCACTCGCTCCTCTCTCAACATCAAGAAATTTCTAAGTCCAGTGTGGCTGGCCGTGTGAAATAGTTTAGGTTAAGATTAAACTTATGAAAAACCGTGAAAAAAAAAAAAAATTATTTGTTATGCGGTGCACTTTTTATTGGTATTGCGTTGCACCACATATGAATGACTCCGTTTCTGTCTGTTGACTTTCACTTGATAGTAACGCAGGGGACTCGGTAAGTTAGGTTGAAATTGTCTATTAATACTTTCTACTTTTCCAGGAGGGGGTAAGAATTCACCGGGCACGGTTTTTCATAAGTTTAATCTTAACCTAAACTATTTCACACGGCCAGCCACACTGGACTTAGAAATTTCTTGATGTTAAGAACATGTTCACTGATAACACTCTCTCTCTCTCTTTATGCAAGATCGAGAATAAACAGAAATTTATTTTTCAAGAATAAAAATATTCCGTTATTTAATTTGTACTAAATATAAATTCACCGGCGTTTGTGACAATTATCATAAATACAATAAATTTATAGTTATAATTAACTCCAACAATCACCAAATAACAGACATAATTTATACAGTTATACTTAACTCCAACAATCACCAAATAACAGACATAATGAAATAATATAAAAGCAGAGGCTTTAGGTTGATAACACTCTAAATGTAAATTACTCCCCAGCTCTAATGATTCATCTACAGATCCCTTCCCAAAGCTGAAATGAATGAGTGTCCAAACCCTGATGTGTGAGCTGATTAGAGAAAGGTTTTCTGTCTACACATTACTTCTGATATATTAGACCAACAGTGAACAGAATGCTTGAAATATGGAGGTTTAGCCCTCTCCCTCTCTCTCTCTCTCTCTCTCTCTCTCTCTCTCTAGGTTTTTTCTATACATTACTTTTTATATATTAATTTGACCAACAGTACACACAATGTATGAAAAATGGAGCTCTCTCTCTCTCTCTCTCTCTCTCTCTCTCTCTCTCTCTCTCTCATATATCTGAGCCAACAATACTTTTCCAAATACATAAACCTAGAACAATGAACCTTTGTAGCGCGTATACAAACATGCTGAATTTACACACGCCCACATACAATCTTTCAGGCATTTATATTTATAACAGGAGATTCCGGAAAACTTGATCATTTTGTGCATGAACATACGATTCTATATACGTTTTTATATACGTATCAACCTGCGATATAACTATGTACGCCCACGTATTAAAATGATACGAATTTGCATAAAACCGTTATGCTGATTTTATCATGAATGCTGACATTCTTATTTTGTATATTAGCTCATCGCGGTGTGATTTTCGTATAAAAGAAAGAAAACAGGATAATTTGTCAGCCATAATAATAATAATAAGCATTTTAGGGGAACAATAACAACAATTACAAGAAAAAATTTAAACCCTATTGCATAATATCTGCAAATGCAACTAGACCAATAACTAGCCGGAATACCATTACTCTACTTACAGAGCTTGCCTTTAAGCGCCTGTCAGCTGTGGGCGTCCTGGTTTGGGCGGATGTGGGCGTCTGTAAGACAAAGAAGACCTCATGTATAAACCTTTCATACTGCTAATCAACATAAATAGCAAAAAATATCAAGCAGGGTTTTATTTGCCCTTAGAAATCAGTAATTCTGATTTTCAACCACATTTACGCTTATACATATACATACATACATATATATACGTATAACATATATATTATATATACATACATATATTTATAATATATATATACACACATATATATATACATATATTTATATAATCATACATAAAACGTTTTTAATATAATAATTTATAACTTTGCTGACAGACAAATATCATTAACTGGTCCTAAATCTCTCTCTCTCTCTCTCTCTCTCTCTCTCTCATTAACAGCTCCCGATATTCCCAAAGCACTTTCGAGATAAAACCTTAGCATAATGATCATGCCGTTAATCCGATTTGTCCTGAAAATGAGAGAGAGAGAGAGAGAGAGAGAGAGAGAGAGAGAGAGAGAGAGAGAGAGAGAGAGAGCGCGGAATTCAAGATGGTGTTACTATGCTCATCTCTGCAAAGTTTTATACTCGTAAGGCCTTTAATATTAATGTTTGTAATTCTTTAAGATAATACCCAATGTTAAAACACCTGAAAATGAAAAATAACAGGAAAATGAAAGGAAATATAAAAAGCTGCTGATAAAGACGAGTAGAAAACAAACATAAAACAATTCAGTAGCATGACTTCCCCGTATGGCGGTAGTGCCGCCAGTGCACCTCATGCGGTGCACTGTAGGCACTGCTTAAGGTTCTTTGCAGCGTGCCTTCGGCCCCTAGCTGCAACCCCTTTCATTCATTTTACTGAACCTCATTTCATATTCTCTTTCTTCTATCTTACTTTCCACCCTCGCCTAACAATTGATTCATAATGCAGCTGCGAGGATTTCCTCCAGTTGCACCTTTCAAACCTTTTACTGTCAGTTTCCGGTTCAGCGCTGAACGATCTCATAGGTCCCAGTGCTTGGCCTTTGGCCTAAATTGTATATTCAATTTAGTTTAGTAGCATAACTTTCATAAAACTGTTAAAGAGACAAATTACACTTGATAAAAATTATATTTTAAATCTAGTTACATGATATATGAAATAAATTAATTTCCATTAGAAAATAATTAATTTCTATTAGAAAATAATAAATTTCCATTTGAAATAATAAATTTCCATTGGAAAATAATAAATTTCCATTAGAAAATAATGAATCTCCACTAGAAAATAATAAATTTCCATTAGAAAATAATAAATTTCCATTAGAAAATAAATTTCCATTAGAAAATAATACATTTCTATTAGAAAATAATACATTTCCATTAGAAAATAATAAATTTCTATTATAAAATAATAAATTCCCATTAGAAAATACTAAATTTCCATTAGAAAATAATAAATTTCCATTAGAAAATAATCAACGACATTTTCCTCCCAAGACTTTCTGGCTGATCTTGCCGTCACATTTTCGGGCGAGGTGAAATTTCTCGCCTCAATCTCGAAATGTGGGACCAAAATTACGGGGGAGGGCGAATAGGCAGCAAAATGGGATTTGACAAAGCACATTATGACGCCGTAAGGAGATTAGGAATCCCTGTTAAGGGTGAGAATTTTAGAAAGTACTATCCTCTCTCTCTCTCTCTCTCTCAACGGAGACGTAATTATCTATCCACTTTATATAGAAATTTGGATTAAAAAAAAAAACGCCTTTCGTGCATATCAGCTCATTACTGACAATACTAAGCACAAAATATTGCTGTCAATTCTTATGACATGAGAGACCCCGTCGTGTCAAATCCTAGCGAGTTCGTAGGGTAAAATCCTCGCGACCTAATCGTAAGTAATCTTGGCTCATTCGTCGTGTCAAATCCTAGCGAGTTCGTAGGGTAAAATCCTCGCGACCTTGTCGTAAGTAACCGTGACTCATTCGTCGTGTCAAATCCTAGCTAGTTCGTAGGGTAAAATCCTCCAGACCTAGTCGTAAGAAATCGTTTCTCACTCGTCGTGTCAAATCCTGGCGATATCGTTGGGTCAAATCCCTGCGACTTAGTCGTAAGTAATCGTAGCTCATTCGTCGACTCAAATCCTAGCTAGTTCGCAAGGTTAAATCCTCCCGACCTAGTCGTAAGAAATCGAGGAGGGTTTGTTGTGTCAAATCCTAGCGAGTTCGTAATGTAAAGTCCTCGCGACCTCGTCGTAAGAAATCGCGGATCATTCGTCGTGTCAAATCCTAGCGAGCTCGTAGGGTAAAATCCCGGCGACCTCGTCGTGAGTAATCGTGGCAAGTTCGCGGTGCCAAATCCCAGCGAGTTCGCGATCGCGAAAAAAAACACAACGAAATCGCCGACCGGAAGCTACAACGAAGTATATTTTGGAAATCAATACTGCTCACAGGAGGACCAGTTAAAAGCCAAGGATTAATTCTCCAGCTCCCAATAATCAACTCCTTTTCTCCTTGACATTTCAGAACAATGACGTTGGCAGTTACAAGAGTCTTTGTATGTCACAAAAAATTAAAAAGCTTTACAGTATTTAAAAAGCAATACTGTCAATGGGAGTCTCATATAATGCAATCTTAACACCGCCATTCACGAGAATATCTGAGAAATATTATTCCCTTATTTCCTTCTAGTTCTCCCTTCGGGATCATCCCTCGTGGTGGCCAAAGATGAACTTCGGATACATGAATAAAACTGTAAAAAAAATACAGATATAAAAACGTCGATTAACTACTATAAATCAATACGGAGTAAAATTTATACAAAAACTGACAAAATAATAAGCCGCTTGTACCAAGTTCCCATTTCCACATTCACAAACCATTTTGGAAAATTTAGACAGTCCTTGACACTCCTTTTCATACGTAGTTGCTAGCTGACCTTAATAAGTTCTTGTAAAATACACAAGATTTAGAGGCTAGAGTTAGCCAGTTCGGGCCAGGCTACTAGAAGAGGCGCACCTCTCGTGTGGTTGATCATAAACGTGTGGGGATTTTGCGACGTGGAGTGAGTGAGTGAAGCGGATTTCTTGAAGTAGTGAAATTTCTTGCATATCAGAAAGGTTATTTGCTTTAAAATATCATCTATTTCTCGTGTTATTTACGACTACTGACATAACTACGGATTTGCTGTGAGCTACCTAAGGAAAAGCGCAGGTATCATGAAATGGCATTCTCTCTCTCCCCCCTCTCTCTCTCATATATATATATATATATATAATGTGTGTGCATACATATAATACATATATATATATATATATATATATATATATATATATATATATATATATACAGTACATATACAGTATATATATATATATATATATATATATATATATATATATATATATATATATATATATATATATATATATATATATATATATATATATATATATATATATATATACAGTACATATACAGTATATATATATATATATATATATATATATATATATATATATATATATATATAATGTGTGTGTGTGTCTATTTGTGTGTATTCATGTGTGATTTTAGTGAGTAGCATTTTACAATGTTTTATAATGGAATATGCTTTCAAAACAAACCCCCAGGGTAAAAGCAAAAGAATTTGTCACAAAAGAAAAACAATTTTAAGCCCAAAACATAAAAACAACTTAGAAAAAGAAGAAAAATAATGGTTATAAAAATCCAAGAAAAATCGAAACATGATGAAATCAGGGCAGCAAGACTTTTAACAATAACGCAAACTTCCGGACAGAATATTCATCGCTCAATTTCAAGAGTATTTACGGATCTCAAAAATGTTTCGAGGAAACGTTTTGAATCTAGACGTTTGATGACAAATATGATTGATAACATTCTTCCTGCGCCAAAGACCATGCCTGCAGTGACACCAGTCTGCAGGAATCAATTAATCAATGAACCACTTCCCACGAAGCTGGACCAGCAGACTTGAATGTTACCATAGGCTACACAGTGTCACCAACAGAAGTGGAGGCTACACAGTGTTACCAACAGAAGCGGCAGATCTGCGGCTGAATTGAAATTTCTAATGAATTTGACACAGCTTATGGAAGAGAGAATTCCACGCTGAATTGTTTCTATGGCATTCGAGAAAGAAGCTGGCAAACATGTATCAGAGAGGCATCTTGATGTCAAGAGTTGAGCATTCAGTGTAATTAGGTTGATTGAATTCGTAAGAAAATTTTAATTTTTGCATATATAAGTATATATATATATATATATATATATATATATATATATATATATATATATATATATATATATATATATATATATATATATATATATGATATATAATACACACATATATATATGTATATATGTAAAATTCATTTATATGCTTGTGTGTGTGTGGGTATGGTATATATATATATATATATATATATATATATATATATATATATATATATATATATATATATATATATATATATATATATAATATATATGCTTGTGTGTGTATAATGATGCAGAGTGGTAAACGTTATCACAGATAAATTGACGTTTAATCATCTTATGTTCTAAAGAAAACATAAATTTTAAAAAACTCGTACTTACAACATGCTTTGAACATCTGCCTATTAAAAATCAACTTATGCTGATATATTGCCAACATTTTTCTTTTCTCTTGATAGCATTATCCAGTGGTCTCTTGTTCTTTTACCTTTATAAGCAAACAAATGTTATATATACTGACACAGGTAATTAGAGTTCCGATTTATACTGATGATAGTAACTGGAGCCCTAATCCCGACTGCCATCAGGAACTCGTGATTCAATAATGTTACATGAAATATCGACCTATTTCTATTGAAAGGAGCAACCAGGCCTACATGTGACGTATAACATAAGGGTTCCCCATCACGCCTACTTCTCAATCACAATCTCTGACAACCCAGAAATTAAGCAACTGAAACATCCTGGAAGTCCCAAGAAAAAGCAGTGTCTTCACTCCAGTATAGAATAAACTAATTTTCAATGAAAATTGGCAATCATTGGCTAACGAACTTGTTGCCGCGCGCTACATGCGCTGGAACCCGGCGCTGCTGTCTCCCCTACCCCTCCCGATCCCCTACGTACCCCGCCCCCACCCGGGGCAGAAAAACAGATATGCATGAGGAGGGCGGATGTCCCCCCTACCCTCCCATTCCCCTACTTATCACGCCCTACCTTGAGCGGACAAACAGGTTTGCAAGGGGTGGATGGCAGTGCCATGTCTCCCCTACTGTCACCCGGAAGGACAAACAAGATCAGAGCCACTCAGATTTTATTATTATAGATTATAACGGCAAATTAAGAAAGCTTCTCCCGCCAGAAAAGGCCACCAGTCATGCCAGAATCGCCAAAAACCATGACTTAATTACTGTTATAGAATAAAAAAAAATCTTATACCACATTCCGAGCCTACTGAAGGCGGCGCTGCTACAGAAGACTTGATAATTGAATAAATCACGAGACAAAAGTTCTTGATGAAAATCTGACCATCAATTGTAACCCTATTACATAACATGAAAAGGTTAAGTTCAAAAAGTAACTCAGCAAAAGCTTGAGAGAGAGAGAGAGAGAGAGAGAGAGAGAGAGAGAGGAGAGAGAGAGAGAGAGAGAGAGAGAGAGAGTGAGGGATGAACTTTTATCTACATTCTATTCACGGCAGGTCCTATTGCTACATCTGAGAGAGAGAGAGAGAGAGAGAGAGAGAGAGAGAGAGAGAGAGAGAGAGAGAGAGAGAGAGAGATACTTTATAGGAAGTAGCGTTAATGAGGCTTATTAAGCAGCCCATTTCATTACAAGTTCATAACAATGAAAGGCAATTAAGGCCCTTCACTCTTCGGGAAACAAAAGAAATTTCTGTTGTTATCAGGACAATTTAACCGGTCAAAATTGTAAAGAAGAGCGAGAGAGAGAGAGAGAGAGAGAGAGAGAGAGAGAGAGAGAGAGAGAGAGAGAGAGAGAGAGAGAGAGCGAGATGAAAGTTACGCAACTGTTCTTAGTGCAAAGAATGGGCAAACGGACAAATAACTATATCATTTATAAAGTTCAAGATCTATGCATAAACTTATTTTTATAAATCTTTGTCATACATCATCGCTTTGGAAGCTTCCTCTCAAACATGCACAAATGGAACTTAACTGAAATTTACCGAATTGACAGTGGTCAGTCTTAACCCCCCGCCCCACCCCCCTGTATTTTAATCAGTAATTTCGTGTACGATTAACATAGACGTGAATTGAATATAGAATTAGGCCAAAGGTCAAGCGCTGGGACCTATGAGGCCATTCAGCTCTGAAACGGAAATTGACAGAAAAAGGTTTGAAAGGTATAGCAGGAGAGAAAAAAAAGTATACCTTAGTTTTACCAGACCACTGAGCTGATTAAACGCTCTCCTAGAGAGGGCTGGCCCGAAGGATTAGACTTATTTAACGTGGCTATGAACCAATTGGTTACTTAGCAACGGGACCTACAGCTTATTGTGGAATCCGAACCACATTATAGCAAGAAATGAATTTCTATCACCAGAAATAAATTCCTCTAACTCTTCATTAGCCGGCCGGAGAGTCGAACTCGGGCCTAAAGAGTGCAAGGCCACAACTCTACCGACTGGCCCAAGGAAGAGCTTATAACAGGAGGAAAACCTCGCAGTTGCACTATGAATCGATTGTTAGGAGAGGGTAGAAAGTCAGATGGAAGAAAGAGAATATGAAAGGAGGTACAGTAAAAGGAACGAAAGGGGTTACAGCTAGGGGCCGAAGCCACGCTGCAAAGAACCTTAAGTAATGCCTACAGTGCACCTCATGAGGTGCACTGACGGCACTACCCACCTGGTGGGTAAAATAGACGTGAGTTTGATATGCAATGTAAAAACTGCAGTTTTTACTTGAAATTAATATTCATTAAGAGGCGAATCAGAGAAACAGCAAAATTTAAAGTGAATTTTCGTTCAAAATCTGCACTCATATAAAGTTCTGATTTACAACACTGAAACATAAAATTCACGTATATGAAATGACGTAAGGTATATCAGTGATGAAATTTCTTATCATATTTGTTTCAAGCTAACCACAGCAGACCTTCCCTGTTATATTATTATTAATATTATTATTCAGAGGATGAAACCTATTCATATGGAACAAGCCCACCAAAGGGGCCACTAACTTGAAATTCAAGCTTCCAAAGAATATTAAGGTGTTCATTAGGAAGAAGTAAGAGGAAGTAAGAGGAGGTAAAGGGAAATACAGAAAGAAGAGATCCCACTTATTGAAAAAGAAAAAATAAATTAATAAATTAACAATCAGATAAAAATGTATTAAAATGCAAGAGAATAGTATTAAGGTAGTAAAGTGTTGCAATTTGGTAATACGACGAAATTCCTTATCTCATTGTTTCGCTTTTCCTTCCTGGCTGTAACTTTGTTCGTATAATCATCAAGTTTTTACCTTTTTCGTGATTTAAAATCAAACATATATGTATATATATATATATATATATATATATATATATATATATATATATATATATATATATATATATATATGTATGTATATATATATATATATATATATATATATATATATATATATATATATATATATATATATGTGTGTGTGTGTGTGTGTGTGTGTGTGTGTGTGTGTGTGTGTGTGTGTGTGTGTGTGTAGTTTCTGATACATTATCTTGTCGACTTGTTTCAGCTGAAAATGGACAACGCACAGGACGACTTCGAAGAGTTCGTCATCACACTCAAGGACGAAAATGCCATACACAACTTGATAAGAGGGACGTACGTGGATCGGGAACCGCTAGTAAGTGTATCCAGCTACCTTGATTTTCACATTATTATTATTATTATTATTATTATTATTATTATTCCAAGATCCACATCGATCAAAATTTAAAAGACGATTATTATTATTATTATTATTATTATTATTATTATTATTATTATTATTATTATTATTATTATTATTATTATAATTATTATTATTATTATTATTATTATTATTATTATTATTATTATTATTATTATTCCAATAATAATAATAATCGTTTTTTTAAATTTTGATCGATGTAGATCTTGGAATAATAATAATAATAATAATAATAATAATAATAATAATAATAATAATTATTATTATTATTATTATTATTATTATTATTATTATTATTATTATCGTCGTCTTTTAAATATTGATCGATATGGATACTGTAATAATAATAATAATAATAATAATAATAATAATAATAATAATAGTCACTTCCACCATGATCACAATCATCGCCACCTGCCACCCCTCCCTCCCCAGTGCCTGGGCCTCCACATGACCTTCGAGGAGTTCCTTCCCTACATGAAGAAGTCGCTGACGCCCACCTTCGAGAGCGAGGTCAGCATCGGCTTGAGGGACAGCGCCTCCGGAAGACTCGTCGCCTTCATGCTCAACCGAGTTCTCGTTCCCGAGGGCGACCTCGAAATATTCGGCGAAGGGGGACTCGAGACCGAAAAAGGTAATGAGTCCTTTTTATATATATAAAGTTATGTTAATGGCTGAATGATATATGAAATTCCAGCCAAAGGCCAAGCGCTGGGACCTATGAGGTCACTCTGCGCTGAAAGAGAAATTGAGAGTAAAGCAGGTTTTACAGGTGTAACAGGATGAAGATCTCGCAGTTGCACTATGAAACTATTGTTAGGAGAGAGTGGAAAGTAAGATGGGAGAAAGAGAATATGAACAGAGGTATAGTAAAAGGAATGAAAGGGCCTGCAGCTAGGGGCAGAAGGGGACGTTGCAAAGGATCTAAAGTAATGCCTACACTGCACCGCGTGAGGCGTACTGACAGCACTGTCCCCTACAGAGAAAGTTATGTCATTGTTTGGGCATAGCTTTCGTTTCTCAAAGTTGTCAATCAATACTCAATCCAAAGGGAAGGTTTGAAATTGCAAGCATGCACAAGATTTACGCAAAAGCTCTTGAGAACGTATCCATAATTCTGTGAGCTCATTTTTGTAATTCATACTTTAATGAATTCCGGATCTAATTATAGCTCAGTGCTGCCTATACCTGACCGTTAAGATCTGTAGCAAGTTTCATTAACTTGTATTTTTGCTACAAGGAAGAGTCCAAAACTGCTCTTAAATCCGGGCGAGGAACCGGCATGGATGTATAAACGCTTA
>JANJGK010000011.1:63912166-63927166 GCA_039081455.1 Macrobrachium rosenbergii
ATAGTGGCGGAAGCTTCCTTCTTCAAGAGCGACCTCAGATCGTATGGCGCTAAAATAGCCGTGACAGGGCGGCCGGAGAACGTGATCCTGAAGTCCTTCCTGAAGGAGAACCGAGTCTGCAAAACCTGTTGTTGCTTCGCTGAGGTTTCCGCTAGGCCCAAGGGCCTGGCGCTCGTGATGACCTTTGACACGATCACCGTCAGGGTCCCGGTTTTCAAGAGGACTTCGCCCTGCATCAAGAACGAGGACGTCTCCTTCGCGCTGGGGACGAACTTCCTCGCACGCAACGGCTCTGTGATCGACTACGGGAGGAGGATTCTCTTCCTGCGGGATAACTCCGGAGGCTTCGTGCCCCTGAAACTTCAGGTGTTGCCGGCACCTTCAGGAAACTGAAGTCAGCACTTTGAACAGTCACTGATTTGTAACTTAGTAATAATCTAATAAAGGAATAAAGGAAATATTAAATATGTAAGATTGTTCTGTAAATATGAAGGAAATAAAGTGGTTTTAAAGGAATTAGTTGTGTTCTTCAAACCAAATATTAATTATCATTTCGAGTAAATGACGGGGCATATAATTTAAGCGATTATAAAACAAAAAAGGGGGGAGTATTTATAGACTATTCTAAAACCAAAAGGGAGAGTATTTATAGGCCATTCTAAAACCAAAAGGGGAGAGTATTTATAAGCCATTCTAAAACGAAAAGGGGAGGGTATTTATAAGCCACTCTAAAACCAAAAGGGAGAGTATTTATAGGCCATTCTAAAACCAAAAGGGAGAGTATTTATAGGCCATCCTAAATCCAAAAATGGGGGAGAGTATTTATAGGCCATTCTAAATCTTATAAAGGGGGAGAGTATTTATAGGCCATTCTAAATCCAAAAAATGGGGGAGAGTATTTATAGGCCATTCTAAAACCAAAAAAGAGGGAGAGTATTTATAAGCTATTCTAAAACCCAAAAAGGGGGGAGAGTATTTATAGGCCATTCTAAATCCAAAAATGGGGAGAGTATTTATAGGCCATTCTAAATCCAAAAAGGGGGAGAGTATTTATAGGCTATTCTAAATTCAAAAAAGGGGAGAGTATTTATAGGCCATTCTAAATCCAAAAATGGGGGAGAGTATTTATAGGCTATTCTAAATCCAAAAAGGGGGAGAGTATTTATAGGCCATTCTAAATCCAAAAGGGGGGAGAGTATTTATAGGCTATTCTAAATTCAAAAAAGGGGAGAGTATTTATAGGCCATTCTAAATCCAAAAAAGGGGGAGAGTATTTATAGGCTATTCTAAATCCAAAAAGGGGGAGAGTATTTATAGGCCATTCTAAATCCAAAAAGGGGGGGAGAGTATTTATAGGCTATTCTAAATTCAAAAAAGGGGAGAGTATTTATAGGCCATTCTAAATCCAAAAAGGGGGGGGAGAGTATTTATAGGCTATTCTAAATTCAAAAAAGGGGAGAGTATTTATAGGCCATTCTAAATCCAAAAAGGGGGGGAGAGTATTTATAGGCTATTCTAAATTCAAAAAAGGGGAGAGTATTTATAGGCCATTCTAAAACCAAAAAAGAGGGAGCGTATTTATAAGCTATTCTACAACCAAAAAAGGTGGGAGAGTATTTATAGGCCATTCTAAATCCAAAAAGGGGGGAGAGTATTTATAGGCTATTCTAAATCCAAAAAGGGGGGGAAGTATTTATAGGCCATTCTAAATCCAAAAAGGGGGGAGAGTATTTATAGGCTATTCTAAATTCAAAAAAGGGGAGAGTATTTATAGGCCATTCTAAATCCAAAAAGGGGGGGGAGTATTTATAGGCTATTCTAAATCCAAAAAGGGGGGGAATATTTATAGGCCATTCTAAATCCAAAAAGGGGGAGAGTATTTATAGGCTATTCTAAATTCAAAAAAGGGGAGAGTATTTATGGGCCATTCTAAAACCAAAAAAGAGGGAGCGTATTTATAAGCTATTCTACAACCAAAAAAGGGGGGAGAGTATTTATAGGCCATTCTAAATCCAAAAAAGGGGGAGAGTATTTATAAGTTATTCTAAAACCAAAAATGGGGAGAGTATTAATAGGCCATTCTAAATCCAAAAATGGGGAGAGTATTTATAGACCATTCTAAATCTTATAAAGGGGGAGAGTATTTATAGGCGATTCTAAATCCAAAAATGGGGAGAGTATTTATAGACCATTCTAAATCTTATAAAGGGGGAGAGTATTTATAGGCCATTCTAAAACCAAAAAAGACTGAGAGTATTTATAAGCTATTCTAAAACCCAAAAAGGGTGGAGAGTATTTATAAGCTATTCTAAAACCCAAAAAGGGGGGAGAGTATTTATAAGCCATTCTAAATCCAAAAAAGGGGGAGAGTATTTATAGGCCATTCTAAATCCAAAAAAGGGGGAGGGTATTTATAAGCCATTCTAAATCCAAAAAAGGGGGGGAGAGTATTTATAGGCTATTCTAAAACCAAAAAAAGAGGGACAGTATTTATAAGCTATTCTAAAACCAAAAAAAGGGCGGAGAGTATTTATAAGCTATTCTAAAACCCAAAAAGGGGGAGAGTATTTATAGGCCATTCTAAATCCAAAAAAGGGGGAGAGTATTTAAAGGCCATTCTAAATCCAAAAAAGGGGGGAGAGTATTTATAGGCAATTCTAAATCCAAAAAAGGAGAGAGTATTCATAGGCCCTTCTAAATCCAAGAAAGGGGGGAGTATTTATAGGTTGTTCTCAAATAAAACAAAAGGGGGAGTATTTAAAGGCCATTCTAACACCTAAAAAAGCGGGGGGATGTTTATAATCACTTTAAAACCAAAAAATTGGGAAGTACTTATAGATCATCCTGAAAAAAAGGGAAGGAGTATTTATAGACCCGTCCAAGAACAAAAACGAAAAGGGGGAGTATTTATGAGCGGTTAGCAATAAAAAAAATGGTACAGTATTTATAGGACATTCTAAAAAGAGGGGGTGGACTATTTATAGACCATTCTAAATCCAAAAAAGTGGTGGGGGGCACTTATGAAGTAATATACCTTAGCATCTTTCACAAGGGCTTGTTCGTGTGTCATTGCAATCATAAGGTTTATTGTTGAAATAATAACACATTTATAAGAGAGAGAGAGAGAGAGAGAGAGAGAGAGAGAGAGAGAGAGAGAGAGAGAGAGAGAGAGAGAGAGAGAGGCGACATGTGGCCCACCTCAGATGTTACACTGCCCAGGGAAAATCAAGTGGACAGTGGATACTCCCACTCAGCCTTTGAGGGCATCTATCTGCCCTTAAATGGGCTTACTCTCTCTCTCTCTCTCTCTCTCTCTCTCTCTCTCTCTCTCTCTCTCTCTCTATAAGACACAGATATACTTATCCTCATGCGGAACTGGGAGGTTCAAAGTCGTGAAGATCAAAATATTTACAGCTGAGAAGTACGAGGAAGCTTCACCTGTGAGGTGAGCTCTTAGAAAACTCTAATAATATATATACCTATAAACCATTACACCTGTATCTCAGCAAGCACAGACAAGTCTAATCAGTTCCTTGTATGAGATTCTCCCAAAAAATATTTCCCTGAAAATAATGATATCCAAGCTATTCGAGTTACTGAACAATGACAAACAAATTGAGGAAGATTTGTCTTGTAATATTCTCAGACTTCCCTTGAAGTGGAAAGGTCAAAATATAAGAGAATATATAATCAATTGGCCATTGGGTTCTCGTATTAGAAAATGCACCAAACGTTACCTCATAATCATAACGACAGAACATTTTCCCAATAATTACATTTCAAAGGCGTTTTCGTATCTGAAACAGAACGGTTTGGAAAAAATTATAACAGAGCGTTTTTCTGTCCTCACACCGACAGGGCGTTTTCGTACAACGGAAATGACAGTCTTGTCCAATCACTTTCTTATCATTACAAAGACAAAATAAAAAATATATATATAACCACACGGTTAGAAAGACAATCATACAAATGATGAGACAAAAATGCCCATTTGGCGTCTTAAATATATACAGTAACACAAATTATTGTACTAAAAAATGTTAGGTAATGGATAAGATTGGCCATATAACTTACCAAGCACAATTCTACCGAGCGAGAGCTGGAAGGATATTTATCATTTTCAATTATGTAAGAACACTTCTAGGCTTCCTAATTTAATGAATGCCAAAAGCTACAGGCAAGAATTTACCTATCAGAGCTGAAGTCGTTCTGTGGTGTCTCTAGTCCGGATAAAAGAGGAGGCCTGAATGCAGCTTCTATGCCTGCTTTGCAAAAGCATCAGGCGTTTCCAAAACTTGCAAGAAGCCTTAGCGACCCGGTGCAAAAGGCAACGTATCCTAAAGAAGTCCAAAAGTCGAAAGATGAAGCGAGACAGAGCCGTTCTGGTCCAACCTTTTTTTAAGAGAAGTGACGTCATCCCGCCCCCTTCCAGTCCAGGTACAAAAGTGCATAAAAAAATGTAGTGGGGGGGGAGGAGTGTTGCAAGAAGCCTTAGCGACCTTGTGCAAAGGACAATGTATCCTAAAGAAGTCCAGAAGTCCAAAGATGAAGCGAGACAGAGACTTTTAGTTCCGTTATCAAAATAAGTGACGTCATCCTGCCCCCCTTCCGGTCCAGGTAAAAAAATATAAAAAAATGTGGGGGGGCCGTTGCAAACTATTATACTTCGGCGATAGCTCCGGGGAAAAAGAACCCATTCTTTACAAAGCGTCGGGTGACCGCCACTGATTGGCTCATACATCTCATTGGCTGACCAATCAGCGAGAGCAAATCCTCGCAAATATCACAAGGAAACCCGGACTGCAAATTCCAGGCGACGTCGCCCTGGAAGATTCATGGAAGGTCTCGTAAACATCGCTGGAACAGTGTCCCGGGCGGGAAAGAAAATGGAAGGGGAAAAGAAGAAGGGAAAGGAAAGGATAATGTTGCAAAAGGAGAAGGAAGGACATTTTATATCCTATACTGAGGGAGGGTGGTTTTATCGGAAAGAACACACAAAGCTTCATAAAATCGGTTTTTCTATCAATAAAACAAGCGGTTAAAAACGTTTCCAGTGAGTAAGTGAACTGTAATCATTATAAAGTATACTCATGAAAAGCATGTTACTCTGAAATCAATATTGTTTATCCAAAACTATCAGTCTTATTGCTGTTCATCAATGTTACGGTAACATAACAAAATTATTTAGTTTCATATTTACTCTGTAATGCATCCCCTTTACACGCGGTAATTTAGCCCTGAGAAAATTATTTAGGAAAAGTTTCCCTCTGGCCCTACGCTAAACACTGGAAGTAAATCATACTATCATTGCATACCAGCATAAACAAGTAAAAAATGCACCGAAATATCTTCGGCGCAATCACGTTTTCTGTACAGCCGCTACAACGTATAATCAAGACCACCGAAAATAGATCTATCTTTCCGTGGTCTCGGTATAATGCTGTATGAGCCGCGGCCCATGAAACTTTAAGCAAAGAACGGCGGTTGCCTATCCTATATCGTTGTCAGGAGCACGATTATGACTAACTTTAACTAAAATAAAAACCTCTGAGGCTAGAGGGCTGCAATTTGGTATGTTCCTTACCTTACAGACCTTACAATTCGTTCGGGTTGCCCCAGGTCCCTCAGTGTGAGGCGCCTTTGATGTCTACCAGAGAGTTGCTAACGCATCTTCCGGTATATTTTGCATCTTCCAGTCTTGGATGGTCTGGGATGCATCTTAGATGATTGGAGGGTGGATGACCAACATACAAATTTGCAGCCCTCTAACCTCAGTAGTTTTTAAGATCTGGGGGCGGACAGGAAAAAGTGCGGGCAGAATAAAGTGCAGACGGACAGGCAAAGCCGGCACGATAGTTTTCTTTTACAGAAAACTAAAATGAAAACCGATAAAAAATCGAAATGTACGATATAAGACACTGTACTAAAAATCTTGTCCATCAAATACCTTACGAGAATGGAATGGAATAAAAAATCTAGGCCTAAAAGACAAAGCCCTGGGACCCATGAGGTCATTCATCGATGAAAGAGAAATTGAAAGTAAAAAGGTTCTCAAGATGCAATAGAAGGAAACCTCGCAGTTGCAGGGTGGAAAGTAAAATGGTAGAAAGAGATTATGAACAGAATGAAAGGGGTTGCAGCTAGGGGCCGAAGGGACACCGCAAAGAACCTTAAGTAGTGTCTACAGTGCACCCCGTGAGATGCACTAACAGCGCTACCCCCCTACCGGGGAAAAGACATTAATGTTCAGCAGTACTCTCCAATGTGATACACTAAAGCTATTTTCTAAGAAACGTAAAAGACTCAGTTCCAGAATTTAATGAGCGAATGAGTGCAAACAGCCTCCCTCACCAAACACACAAAGTAAACACATCATTGATTATTATTATTCCCCTTTATGCTGATCTAAGAAAAAAATTGATAATATATAAAATACTCGATATGAAAAATGCAAAAATAAATAATGCACTTAATTTTGGATTCAAAATGGGAATAAATAAAAACAACAACAATCTGTATTACCGAGCGACATTTTCTGTAAGACTCGTATCCCACCACCCACAGCAACAGCATAATAATCCAATATTCTTGGAATATCTGTAAAAACAAAAAGTACCTTCGAGGAACCGCTGAGTTTAGCCCTGGTTGGCTTGGCCAACCTTCGTATTCGCGGACACCAATATTTCCACCCAATAATATTCTCCCACAGTCGAAGCAGATCTCGTGCTGGTGTGTTTGTGACAACCAGCTTCTCCTGAATATTAATCGTATTCTGTTTGGCAGTCTGGTAAGGCATTTCCTCGTTTAGCCTCTTGACATTTCAATTTTTTTCTTTGTTTCATTTCGTCAGTGTCCGGGTTCAACCTTTTTGGTTTTCTGAAAAGAAAACTATTGTGGTGGCTTTGTCTGTCCGTCGGCACTTTATTCTGTCAGCACTTTTTTCTGTCCGCCCCCAGATCTTAAAAACTACTACCGCTAGAGGGCTGCAAATTGGTTCGTTGATCATTCACCCTCCAATCATCAAGCTTACCAAATTTCAGCCCTCTAGACTCGGTAGTTTTTTTTTTACTGAAGGTTAAAGTTAGCCATAATCGTGCTTCTGGCAACGCAACAACACAGGCCACCACGGCCGGCTGAGAGTTTCATGGGCCGTGGCTCATACAGCGTTTTACCGAGACCACCTAAAGATAGATCTGTTTTCGGTGGCCTTGATTGTGCGCTGTATAGAAAACTCGATTACGCCAAAGAAACTTCGGCGCATATTTTACTTATTATTTAAGTATATGATTTCTAAATATTCTGATGTTCACATATGAAATTTCCACTGCTGATTTACTTGTGATCACCTTCCACTTTGCGCCTGGAAATGGTATTATAAGGAGACCAAATCCGGTGACCAGACATATCTAAGAATAAAACCGGAACTGCAAAGGTTTCACTGAAGTTTTCTACCAATACAAAGCCACTCTAAAGAAAAATGAAGGGGGACTGACTGATCAAACAGCAATGATCTTGCATTCAAAATTTTCGAGGTATCCGTGAGAATGGAATGTGGTAATGCATATATATATATATATATATATATATATATATATATATATATATATATATATATATATACAGTATATATATATATACATATATATATCTATATATATATATATAAAATTTTGTTGTTATATATATTATATATGTATATACGTGTACACACACGCACACACACACATATATGCATATATAGACATATATATTAGCACATAAGTAATAACTTCACACACAGCGTAACCGGTCAATTTGCTAATCAGATGTGTATCTATTTGCACGTGTATATTTAGCTTATAATGACTGCAGATGTATATAAATAACACATTGTAGGCAGTCACTTTGCTACTAATCAATGAAGCCACGAAAGTCAGCTTTGCGCGAAAAATATTCTATAACCTTGTGAAATGGCTTTTTTGAAAACTTCCTTCCTTCGTGTTAACCTTCCGAGTAAATCACCAGAACTAACAGCGACGCTCCACCTCATAACTTTAACGAGAGTCATAAATCCCGAAAGCAGTTCCAGCAATGTTTTAAGAGATTCATTCTAGGTCTGGGATTTGTCACCAAAATGGCACATTATGTGATGCCCCCGACGGCGCCACAGACCCCTTATTACGTAACGACAGACAACTGCCTACAACAGCCTTGGGCCGCGTTTAAACGAATCAGTGCTTCCACGTGGGCAACGGCGAGCTACGTAATGTGGCTTTACTTGCTCATATTCCTCCAAGGCTTTGAGTCACTGGTACAGTACCACTTGGTAACATTATGAATGAACAAACCGGCGGCTATTTGAAGAATCCGGTGTTTGAACGACCCTGTGTCAGTTTAGGGTGTCGTAGCAGACCACCCCTCCAAAAATCGATAGGCTACTAAGCCTACGAAAAGCCAGTTCTCCGTAAGACCAATATTTACGAGGTATGTCTTATGTTATTGCGATGACAAGTCGACGTTATGGTGTCAATTTAACAGTATAGTGGTACCTGGATTTCACTTAGGCCTATGAGTTGTTAGCTTATGAAAATCTATATCGTATTCAGCAAAGTGAAACAGATTTGAATCCCAGGTATATTAGCAAGAAATGATAACCCAGTGATCAGTACTCTAAGGGCCTTTGGCTGGTACGGTCTCCCAAAGAAATATAATGGTTTGATATAATTTCAAAAGTCGAATTAATGCAACCACAAACCTCTCATATTCCTTGAAAAATGCTCAGTCTATTTATCCTTCATAAAATGTGTAATCTGCAGTTTGATTACGTTAATATTTAGATTCACGCGCACAAAGCTCATTTTCCTTCCAAATATTTATACTGTTGTTTGGTCTATACTATTAAAAAAATTACCATAAGAAACGTACACTGCAATCAAATGTTACAAGAGTTATAAAGTATATTCTTTGTGGTTTTAGTAAGAAGCTCTTTCATACCATATTCAAATTCCTTCAGTCGTCATCAATATTCTTTGCCCCTTCAGCACCGATTACCATACCTATAGACTCGTATATCGTTATCTCAGGTCGCCGTCAATACGAATTACCATATCCATGGACCAGATCCTTTTAACACCCATTTCCCTCTCGATGCTTACCATATGTATGAGGTCACCTTCATCACAAACCAATCCTTCACCATTAATCTTGTACTCCTTAACCGACCTCTCACTGATAGAGTCGCGCCAGTTTACGTAAGACTGATCCACATTCTTACCCTTTCCAAGATGTTTCGTTATTCAAACGATAACCGCTTTTAAAGCATATTTGAAAATCTATGAGGCAGCTTGTATGCGTAATTTATGCGTGTACATACACACACACACACACACACACACACACACACACACATATATATATATATATATATATATATATATATATATATATATATATATATATATATATATATTTATATATATTTATATATATATATATATATATATATATATATATATAATGAGAGAATTGAGTTCATTATAGGATTTAGGCCAAAGGCCAAGCACTGGGACCTATGAAGCCATTCAGGGTTGAAATGGAAATTGACAGTAAAAGATTTGAAAGGTGTAACACGAGGAAAACCTGGCGGTTTGCACTATGATTCAATTGTTAGGAGAGGGTGGAAAGTAAGATGAAGAAAGGGAATATAAAAGGACGCACAGTACTGTACAAGGAACGAAAGGGGTCGCAGCTAGGGGCCGAAGGCACGCTGCAAAGAGCCTTAAGTAATGCCTACTGTGCACCGCATGGGGTGCACTGGCGGTACTATCCTAACACGGGAGAGAGAGAGAGAGAGAGACTCCGAACTCCTGGCTTGGCGAAGTGATTTACGCACGTTCTCTTCACGCCTGCTACCCCTCAATTGACTTCCGATCAGCCTAGGCATATAATAATTTTCTTACAATAACGATTGTCATTATTAATTTTACAAGATAGTGAAGGAAATTTGCAGAAGGCTCTACTAAAGACGTGTTTTAGTATAAATGATGTACAAATATATGTAGGTAGGCTAAACACCACTTGCCTATAAATGAAATGTACAGTACATAGCCTATATTCATGAATTTATGACGAAATTGTAGCCTATTTCGCAACAAACTGAGCCTTTTATTACATACAGGTAATATTTGAACAAAGATCTTAAAGAATTCTAGCGAGAGATACTAGTAAGTCACTTCCATTAAACAAGAATTTAATGTATAGTGGTGTGATCTCTGGCTGTACTTACATTGTTGTCAATATGGTGGCCGCGCAGGTGCTCGAGTGCTCACTTCAGATTTCCTCTTAGCATTCACTTATTCCGTATACATTTATCTGCACTACTAATGGTAATATATATTTCACCGTATAGTACATAACTAATCAACAGCGCCGATGTGCACATACACAGCGAGGTTGTCTTAAAAAAGCCAAAAACGCACCACAACGCGGACCACACTACAACTTCCAAACGATTTCGTAAACCAGAGAACAGTACACAAACAAGCATACCTAAGGATTAGCCGTTTTCTATACAACACTAGTTATCAAAACAACTGAAAAATTACCCTTACCATGAATGTAATTTTCCGAAATTCCAACGCAACATATACTTAATTTTCTAAATGTTACTTGCATCGGTTAAACATGGCCCTCCCCCCTCTTTTCTAAGCTCTACCTAGAACAATTGCGCTCTCGCAGCCGCTGTTCTGATTTTCAACATGACCAATGAGGAGGAATACCGTCAGGTGTTCGGAGGCATTTATTCTTTAACTTTTACATATTGATATAATTGTGAATATTTAATATACAACAATTTAATCATGAGACGGTGATTTTTTAGCGTGATTACTAACGTAAAGAATAAAGGGTTCAAGAATATGGAAACAGTCTTATAAAAACAGGTGTGGTGTTGACCGTCTTGTTTTCCTGTTTGAGACTGTCGTGATCTCTTTCATACTCTCGTAACCTTTGACAGTAACCGTTACGTAAAGTCTCAAATGCTCTGTGATACTGGGAGTGGGTTTTTTTATTTTTTTTATTTTTTTGGGGGGGGGGTTTCAAATGAGACTGTAGAATATACAGTAATGAAAAGAGTGTAGTCGTTGCATAAGGAATTTTGGATTCAATGCTTAGACCGACGCCCAACTTCGTTTTTGAAAAAGCCAAGAAAAATGTTATATCAAACTAACGAAAGTTGTGCTTAAGTACAGCGAGATATTTCAACAGTAACCGTATGTGAATTCTCGAATGCTCAGTGTTACGAAGATTAACGTTTTTTTATAACTTTTTTTTTTGTAACTGGAAGTTACAGTAATGAATGCAGTGCGGTTGTTTCACCATGAATTTTTTTACTCGCTGCTTAGGCCTATGCTTAACTGGAGTATTTGAAAAATCCAGGAGAACCGTTTTATGCAACAAAAAGATAACTCTTCCTACGTACAGCAAGACATTTTAAATGGAACCAGTCCAAAAAGTTACCAGAACTCCGGAGGAAAACATATCAAGATTATCATCAGGAGTGTTTCAACATGGATTAACACAAGCCTCGAAGCCATAATTTGTCTAGCATTTTAAAATAAAATACAACAACACACCAATTAAGCTCCAGCCTTAAGGTTTATTCCGTGTTCATACGATAATTAAACGGCTATATATAATTCCTATGACGATGAAAGGATAAACGTAATTCGCCTTGGGCTATGTTCCGTGCTCTCGATAGTGGAATCTTGTTATACTGTACTGACAATTCAGCAGCTGGTCGATCGCGCCACTTCCAAATTGTAAGTACAGTATTCGTTTGTGGATATATTACTGTATTAGCCAACATTCTATATTGATTTATATGGAGTTAACATACCCTAAAACATATTCCTGTTTTCGACGCCACTGATTTGCATTTTTTTATTCGGGTTCTTAATAGGCCTAATGACTTTTCATAAGCAATGTATATAGTTTGTCGTTTAGGCTAGGTGGTTGTGTATCATTTATGGTTGTCATTAGCAGCTTTGTACGATAAATAACGAAGCTGATTCTTTGGTTGCATCGATGAATGACAAATGGTATCGTGATAACGGGGATGAAGGGATTCCACAAACCTTTAGCGTTAACCCTAGACTATTTTACACTTGTCTGTCTTCAAATACTTGCCCAGGGTGTATATATTCTTAGTATGATGCTAACCCCACATGTAACTATGCTTTTTATTGATTTTATCATCTTGTTTTTATTTTTGTTAACATTGTTAGCCCTTGTTATCGCACAGCTCCTTGGAGATGAACCAATTATACCTCACTGAAATGACGATATTTCCAAGGTTCGAATGCGAATTTCACCTTTAAGAAGAAACCCATACTCATATTAAAACACGGTTTTCCACCACACAGCAAGACTGGGGATGCTTTATCTTTTCGCATGACGCAGGAATATTTGTAATACCTTAAAAGCGAAGTAATGTTTGAATGTGAAGTATGTTTTCCCTCATTAGTTTTATGCAAACGTACAATATTATGGTCAGACTCGCTATTGATATTCCATACATTCAATTGAATTGATTTTGAAACGTAATAGACTATCATTAGCAATCTGATGGAGGTGGGAAACACTGATATTAATATATAATAGCAGCGGCAAGCGGCAAAAGAGACTGCCATAATCATTATGAGAGGCGATCATTATGAGAGGCGAACAGCCAAGTGAGACTACTGTAGAAAGCTGGACGTTAGTGAAATCCTCATGAAATAAGTGATAATCTGAGGCTATAATCTCATGGCGTTTAGAACCATTGGCTTGCTGGTAACAACTTTAGGGCTTATCCGCGCCCTCTCAGCTCTTCTTCGGATATAATCGTAAAGACACGTTGCTGAAATGATGCCGTGTCAAGTGCAGTTGCGGGTCTTATATGACCCGCAACCGCACTTGACACGGTTTAATGATGCTTACATTGAAGTCTTCGAGTATTTTTAATTAGGCTATTGGCAAAGGATCATTCTACGTAATCAGGTAACTTGCAATCAATCAGTCATTCTTCGCGATTCTTCTTTATCATACTGGTAAAATCGATACAGTTTATATACGAAAGCAAACAGACAGGAAGTCTTATGTGTATTTTATATTGAACCGTCTTTTCCCCTGAGTAATGTTACCCGAATGCAACTGTTCACTGAAACCTCTTACAGAGGCAGATTTAGAGGGCTTAATATTATTTATTTTTAACTGAATACTATGAGAGAGAGAGAAAGAGAGAAGTTGCTCATTGCTGTTTGCTTGAAGAGTAGGGAATACTATAGCGAACACTAGATGACCTAGCAAACTGTAGAGGGACCTTCACAACAGGGTAAGGGTTCAGTCTTACTGCGGCATCTCTCTCTCTCTCTCTCTCTCTCTCTCTCTCTCTCTCTCTCTCTCTCTCTCTCTCTCTCTCTCTCTCGTTTAATTTTTAGTTCAACTTTTGCTTAGACTTATCACACACAGCTTACATTACTGAGCACTTGAAATCATTAACCGTCAACTCATAATTGTTTTCATCTCCTCTTGCGTTGCTTTTATGCTGAAGGAATGCACTAGAACTTGCCAGTAATTTGTATGTTTCTGCCAACAGGTTTGCGTAAGACACTGGGCGTGAATTTCATGTTTTTGAAAGTAGGATTACGTTAAAACTTGGTTCAGTATTGTATGCTTTTTGTAGCAGAGTGACGCTAGAGGGGTATTTGGTTTGCATTTTTTTTTTACCAACATAGGAGTATTTGGCTTTGGATTGCATGTTTATGTCAGGAACATGATACCTAAATTCGGCTTTAATTTTCTGGTTTCCGACAGCAGGATTGCTCTAGAACTTGGTTTCATTGTATGTAAATTTCTCAGCAGGATAGCACTTAAAAGTTCTATAGTTTCATGTTTTTATCCCACGAGGATTGCACCAGAACCTAGCTTTTGTATGTTTATTTTTGTCAAGAATGGACTAAAATTTGGCTCTACTCGTCAGCAGGAGTGCACTAAATGTTGACTATAGGCTAGTGTATTTGTTTCACTATAGTAGTATTGCACTAAAACTAAATTTGATTTACCATATGTTTTTGTGAGTGCTGATGCACCAAACTTGGTTGTGATTTTTTTGTCAACAGGATTGGTTATAACTTGGCTAAAGTTTCTGTTCAGTAGGACTGTTATAAAGTAAGGCTTTGATTTGTATGTGTATGTCATGAGGATTGTACTAAAACTTGGCTGTGATTTGTTTGTTGTTTTCTGCAGGGTTTTAATTGACAGCAGTTTGTTTTGCTTCAATGAGATTGGTCTAGAACTGCGCTTTGCTTTGCTTGTTTGACAGCAGCATTGCATTAAAACTAAGTTTTGCTTATACAGGGCTACAGAATTGCGCCCTCAGGTAATGGGCCCAGTAACAGGGGGGGACGACGCTCTTATTGATTAATACCCTGTGACTTTGAGTGTGATAATGTTTTTGCTATTATTATTATTATTATTATTATTATTATTATTATTATTATTATTATTATTATTATTATTATTATTATTATTATTATCTTATAGGACAAAATGACTCCATCCCACCTGACCCACTTGACTTTTCATGCAAGCCATTCTTTGCCGCTGGGCCAAACAAACAGGAATTGCCACATAGTGAAAAGCGTCCTCGAAAGGAGAGAAAAAGCTTTCGGGCCACGGGAAAGAGAGAGAGAGGGGGGGAGGGGGGGGGCCGTGGGGAAGGTTGGGGGCGAGGTCGGGTTTTACCTACATCCGTGAAGAGTCACAGTGCAGACACTTCTCTATTGTGGAAAAGTAAACATTGGCTTTGATATTCATTGGCTTTCTATATGTCGTCGTGATTCAGTAGCATAGCAGTCTCTCTCTCTTTCTCTCTCTCTCTCTCTCTCAGTATCAAAGTATATTTTGCATCTAAGCTTCTTTAAGTACACTATATTGCCTTTACAAATTCCGTTAATTGAAGTAGCCAAGGCTCGGACAGGG
>JANJGK010000011.1:63936324-63953824 GCA_039081455.1 Macrobrachium rosenbergii
CAACGGTGGCTGTGTAGATGATTTTCTCCTTCTCCTTATGATAGTTATGGTTATTCAAGATCCCTTATATTTTAAGGATTGGAATGGTTTCTTAGTTTCTTAGTGGCAAAAATACCTCTTGTTTAAGTGCCTTAATTTAGGTGATCTGTTTAGGTTCCCAGTTGCAAAAATAACTTTTATTTCAAGTACCTCAATGTAGGTGTTCTGTTTGAGGTGAACCTCTTCATTTCAAGTGCGTGTCTATCTTGGGGCAAAACACTCAGATACAGGTATGAAAATCTCTCTCTCTCTCTCCTCTCTCTCTCTCTCTCCTCTCTCTCTCTCTCTCTCTCTCTCTCTCGATGTTAACCGAAACTTAACTTAGCTTACTTTGTTGTGTGTACTTCTAAAATCACTTGGCGTTTGGTTTCGATCTCGCTTTTTCGAAGGTTACCTCTGACTTTATGATGTTCTTATCCCTCCGAATTTTGATATATTAGTCCCCCGTAGGGTGGTACTGCCGTCAGTGCACCTCACGCAGTGCACTGTAGATGCCTAAGGTTCTCTGAGGCTACCCTTCGGCCCCTAGCTGCAACCCTTTTCATTCCTTTAACTGTACGTCAGTTCATATTCTCTTTCATCCATCTTACGTTCCACCCTCTCCTAACAATTGATTCACAGTGCAACCGCGAGGTTTTCGTCCTATTACACCTTTCAGACTTTTTACTCTCAATTTCCCTTTCAGCGCTGAATGACCTCATAGGTCCCAGCCCTTGGCCTTCGGCCTAAATTTTATATACCATTTCGTTCAGTTTATATATTCGTCTCCTGTTTAAGGGTGATATTTTATCCTCGTCATGAATGAAAAGAACTTTTTCATTGCTGAATCAGTATCTCAGCCTTTGACTTACCGAGACAGCGGCGCCTCCATCTCTTGGTCATTCTCCGTTGACCTGAAACAACCCTTCCTCTTCGACTCGGTTGTCTTGGTAATACCCGTCAGGCCGTGACCTCTCACATCCACTCGACGTAGATGATTGATTTGCGGATTGTTATATTTTTGTGACTTTTTTTTTTTTTTTTTTTTACTTTCAATAAACAAACTTGGAATTCTATCTTTGCTTCCTTGACCCATCGCTCAAGAATTACGCTCAACACTTCTCATTCTTGTTCTTCATAACTTTTACTTATTTATTTTTTTTTAGACTGCCTGTTCGTCGCCTTTTCCGTAAACAAATAATTTTTTTTATCTTAACTGTTACATGTAAGACTGGCATTATCTTTATATTTCACTTTTTCTTGTTGTGTTTATTGCATAAACTTGGTTAGTTAGTTCCTCGTTGGGAGAGTCGGTAGAGTTGTGGGCTAGCACTCGCTAGGCCCGAGTTCGAGTCTCCGGCCGGCTAATGAAGAATTAGAGGAAGGAATTTATTTCTGGTGATAGAAATTCATTTCTCGCTATAATGTGGTTCGGATTCCACAATAAGCTGTAGGTCCCGTTGCTAAGTGACCAGTTGGTTCTTAGCCACGTAAAATAAGTCTAATCCTTCGGACCAGCCCTAGGAGAGCTGTTAATCAGCTCAGTGGTCTGGTTAAACTAAGGTATACTTAACTTTCTTCTTCTCTTGCATAGAATATATATTCACTTACTTGTAGCCAAAACTTGCCGACATGAATCTTGCGCGGTATGGTTGGTGTTGAGTCAAGTGACCAGTTTCATATTTTTTTGAAATAAGTATTTAACTGTATACTTATCAAAATTTGCTGGCGTCAATGGTGTATTAATTTATTTGTTTATTTCTATATATTTGTTGCTAACCGGGATATACTCTTTGGATAAGTGTCGCATAAACTAGTTCATCAGAAATTAGTAAAGGGAACCGTACATTTCCCATTGACGGATATCGTCCAATTTCGGAATCTATAACGATTGTCCGTCGATTTGGAAGAGGTGAAATTTAATGCGTTTATGAAGTTTAAATCTATATTAATACACTCGGCAGTCTATTATATCTAAGAGATATAATAATTCGAATAATAATTATAATTTTCGTCGACAGCTGCATTACTATTACCGTTTCGACATACAATATGTATGTTACAGGCAGATGGCGAAATCAGGCATTTCGCGAACTGTCTGAAATTTCAGGCAGATAGCGAAGTGCACTTGGGGACATTTGATCCCCCCAGGGGCTAGTACTAAACAGCGAAACAGTGACTCACCTACACTGTTTCGCCGCTTTTAGTACTAGCCCCCTGGGGGGGTCAAATGTATTTCGCCTTGTTTAGTACTAGCCCCTCCCGGATCAAATGTCCCTAAGTGCATTTCGCTATCTGCCTGAAATTTCAGGCAGTTCGCGAAATGCCTGGTTTCGGTATTTGCTTGTAACATATACATATTTTATGTCGAAACGATAATTAGTAATATAGCAGTTGATGAAATTATAATTATTATTCGAATTATTATATCTCTTAGATGTACTTCTTTCAGTCAGTCACAAAGTCCACTTCCCTAAGGTAGCGTTTTCTTTTCTCTGCCGCGTGGTGGCATTGGTGTTTATTTTACTGGTAGCATTTTTTTCCTTGCTCCCGTATGTTAGCGTAGTCACATACACTATCCTGAGACATATCTTATTCAAAGTATGAAGAGGATTGGTTGGATCCAAGAATGCTTCATTCCTCTTATTTCAGTCTTTGGAATTATGTACCTCCTCTATTTTGACAGATTCACAAAGATCCTTCTGTCGCTAAGAGGCTGTTTTCTCTCTCTCTCTCTCTCTCTCTCTCTCTCTCTCTCTCTCTCTCTCTCTCTCTCTCTCTCTCTCTCGTATACACACACATATATATAACTGAATCACGCAAGTATGGAACGTGATGAATATATAAATAGGGGCAATGCATTACCTTTATATATATATATATATATATATATATATATATATATATATATATATATATATATATATTAATTACTGGAGAGAGAGAGAGAGAGAGAGAGAGAGAGAGAGAGAGAGAGAGAGAGAGAGAGAGAGAGAGAGAGATGTTGCGCGCGCAGGTGAGGGATGAACGTGACAGGGACTTTTTAATTTGATTTTTCTCCGGAGCCATTTCCATATTAAGAGAAAACGCTCTTGATTAAAATGTTTTTGACGATTTCCGCTGTCACCTCAGTAAAATTCTCTCTCTCTCTCTCTCTCTCTCTCTCTCTCTCTCTCTCTCTCTCTCTCTCTCTCTCTCTCTCTCTCTTTTTCTGAAATATATTCACCGTTATTAAAAGCGAGTTTTTTAAGCATTCTCAACTTCTTAAGGTATTTATACTGTATGTATAAGGTGCTAATGGTAAGCGGAGAGGATGAGTGACTAATGTCATGATGAGTCTGCTACTATATTGGGCTTTAAGAAATTGATGAGTAGGTGAGAAACAGAGCCCAGTGCAGTCAGTGCACCTCAAACGGTGCGCTGTAGGCATTGCTTCAGGTTCTTTGCAGCGTCCCTTCGGCCTTTAGCTGCAACCCCTTTCGTTCCTTTTATTATACCTCCTTTCATATTCTTTCCCTTCTGTCTTCCACCCTTTCCTAACAGTTGCTTCATAGTGCAACTGCGAGGTTTTCCTCCTGTTACACCTTCAAACCATATTTACTCTCAGTTTCCCTTTCAGCGCTGAATGACCTCATAGGTCCCAGCGCTTGGCCTTTAGCCTAAATTTTTTTTATTCCAGTTCTAATTCAATTTGAGAAAAGAGGGAACGAAAGTTTTTGTGATGAAAGAGAAGCTGGTATGATAGATAACCCATGAACGGAGATCCTTAGACAAACAGAAGAAAAGTAAGGCAAAAGTCATTGCTACTTATTTGCATTTCTGAATAGAGTATGAACCCTATTTGCAGAAAACTTGCAGTTCATCATTTGCTCTGTGCTCCAACACACGATTCTCTTCAGTACAAAACTGAATCCCATTAAACACTGAGTTATCCACCGCTATCCTGCAGACACTTTTTCTCTACCTGGCTATTTGGGCCTTTCCGTTTTCAGAACTGAAGAATTTTATACATTTCGCTAGCCCAGCGTCTTCCATTCTCTCATCATGACCAAACCGTCTGAAAACACTGATCCATCTTTGCACTTTTGCTAGTAGTTATAACCGGTATAAAAATTTACGATATGCTCGTGCATATATATATATATATATATATATATATATATATATATATATATATATATATATATATATATATATATACTGTATATATATATATATATATATATATATATATATATATATATATATATATATATATATATATATATATATACAGTATGATGATTATAACCATTCTCTACTCGTGACCAAACCGTCTGAAAACATTGATCCATCTTTGCACTTTTGCTCGCAGTTATAACCGGCATAAAAATTTACGATATGCTCGTGCATATAATATATATATGATTATAATCACTTTTGTATGTGATTCATGTATCACACATTACCGCAGGTGAAAAATAAGAGACGAGGTGTTCAGTCCTTCGTCAATGACTTGAAAATAAAGTCGAAACCGGTCAGGACCTACACCTCGTCTCTCTTTATTTTTCACCTGTGGTAATGTGATATATATATATATATATATATATATATATATATATATATATATATATATCCACTCCACATATGCACACATAAAGACATGCACACACATCCGATCGTTCTTCCTTGTATGGAAATTCAATCACGCTAACTATTTTCTCTTTTTCCATTTCCTTCGACAATTTTTCCTTGTGTCACCCTTTCCTCTTCCTCTCCTGCATCCTGTCTACTTCTATTCTCGTGTTTTTTTCCCCCCCTCTCCTTTCCTCGTCTTCGGTTCTTCTTTTCCCTCTTTCTTTTTCCCCTCTTTTTTTTGTCGGCGATGAATTCTTCCCTCTTCTTTTGGTGCATTTCCTATTTCTTTTGCATTTCTTTCTCGTTTCTCTCTCTGCTTTTCCCATTTCCGCTGCTGTTCCTGTCTGTGATTTCTCGCCTTGATTTTCTCCATTTCATCGTATTTTTTGCGATGCTTGGTTGCGATAAAGAATGGATCTCTCTCTTTCTCTTTTCTCCCTCTCAGCTTACCATCATGTTAAGCAGCTTTTTGTCTCTCTCTCTCTCTCTCTCTCTCTCTCTCTCTCTCTCTCTCATCTCTCTCTCTCTCAGGTTACCATCATGTTGAACAGAATTCTCTCTCTCTCTCTCTCTCCTCTCTCTCTCTCTCTCTCTCTCTCTCTCTCTCTCTCTCTCTCTCTCTCTCACACACACCGCTTACCATCATGTTATTAACAGAAATTTTTGATAGATTCATTCTCTCTCTCTCTCTCTCTCTCTCTCTCTCTCTCTCTCTCTCTCTCTCTCTCTCTCTCTCACACACACACGCGCACACACCACAGCTTACCATCTTGTTATTAACATAAATTTTTGATAGATTCTCTCTCTCTCTCTCTATCTATTATGAAAATATACAAAATCTGTTTTAACATTATGATGGTAAGCTAAGTAGGTAAGAGAGAGAGAAGGGGTGTGAAGGGATTCGGCCTATGATGATACTATAAAAAATAATCAACTGACGTATCTGTTCGTTTTCAACGGGGACGCATAGATACCGATCCCACAGTCACAAGAAGTTGCTAAGTTTCCAGAATATACCTGAGAATCCGTCAATATTGTTTCCTTCTTATCAATTTTTTTTAAAGAAACATACTAAGTCAGTACTACGATATACCTTTATCTTTACAACTGTCAGCTAAGAATGTTAATCCCTTAAGAATGTGCTTATGACGTTAAAATGAACATTAACATAATAGACTCAGATGAACTTAGGTAATAATGGCTCAGGTGAAAATGGCAGAGGCAAAATTGGCACAGGTAAAAATGGCATGAGTAAAAAACAGGAAAAAATGGTAGAAGGGAAAAAATAAGAAAAAATGGTACAAGGGAAAAAATGGTACAAGTGAAAAAAATAGGAAAAAATGGTTCAAGTGAAAAATAGGAAAAAAATGGCACAAGGGAAAAAATAGGAAAAAATGGCACAAGTGAAAAAATAGGAAAAAATGCCACATGGGATAAAATATATGGATTCATCTACAATGTTTCGCCGTGTTTAATACTAGCTCCTCGGGGATCAAATGTCCCTAAGTGTATCTGATGCCCGAGGGCTAGTACTAAACACGGCAAAACAGTGATTCATATACAATGTTTCGCCATTAGTACTAGCCCCTCGTGGATCAAATGCACTTAGGGACATTTGATCCCCGAGGGGCTGGTACTAAACACGGAGAAACATTGTAGATGAATCTATATATTTTTTTCTCTTGTCCCATTTTTTTCCTATTTTTTCACTTGGGCCATTTTTACCTGTGCCATCATCACTGTTCACCGACTCAGATGTATCATTTTATATATACTAACAACTATTCATTCAAGAATGTTAATCCCGTAAGAATATGCTTATGACGCTTAGCTAAAATAACTTGATAAATTGAAGTCTTAGTTTCAGTTCCAAATTGAGAATATTCTTTTTTAATTTCAATATTAATACTCTTGATTCACTGTTAACCACATAGGCAAGAATGTTATTTACATTGTCTCTTCCAAAGAAATCTAGCCAGTGCATATGCGTATCCATCACTATGTTTTATTTTGTTTGTTTGTACGTGTATCTAAGTATGTATATATATATATATATATATATATATATATATATATATATATATATATATATATATATATATATATATATAGCAGTCGATTCCAATCCCTTAACAGCTTCCTTATCCTTGGGGAACTTTCCAAATCTTCGTTTCCAAATCGTAAAATTATCGTTTCCAAATCGTAAAATTTTTTAAAGTCTGAATGAATAATCAGGTCTTCTTTTTTTTTTATTTGTTGATGCGAAATTCATTTCTGCAAAGGGAAGAGATATGCTGAGATCCCCTCTCTTCTTGCAAATATAAATGATTATTTTTGAATGTGAAATTCTTCAAGAAATCTCAAAATCACATTTCCCGCTTTTGTCAGAAATAAACGTCCGGAAGAGCAATGAATAATAGGAAATTTCCACGATGATGAAGAGGAAAAATGAATATTTCTTGTGGAAAAAGTGAGTTACATAAGAGAGCTTATATAATATAAAAATTCCCCTCAGAGAGATAGTTAAGGACTTGAAGTTTTAGAATAAAACATTAAGATATATAAAAAGAGAAAAACTTTCAAGAGTTTCCTAACGAGGAGAACCTCTTTGCTGAAAAAATTCAGTCTCTTCGAAGATTAAGGACTACAGAGGATTTTCCCTGGTCGGGAGAAATGACTTTGAAAGTGAATTTGAAGCAAACCAACCTTCACGTCACCGGGAAAAATGGGTAACCATGCGGAAAGGTAAACAGAAATTTAAAGTGAAGTAAAGCGAACGCTAAGAGTAACTGTAAAAAGAAAAATAAATATGTAATCATTATGTTCAATGCCAGGATATTTGTACAAGTAATGGTGACTGTGCTATACGATTTATGACTGGATTACAAATTAATGGAGGGGTGAGATACGCTAGGAAAGAAACAAGACGACCCTCTGTGACGTTGCGGTTGTTAAAGGAGGTGATAAGAGGTTGGTTAAACACACAAACACACACACTATATATATATATATATGTATATATATATATATATATATATATATATATATATATATATATACATACACATACATACACATACACAAGAAGGCACTCAAGAAGACAGCTTGGTACATGGTTTTCCTTTATTCTGCTTTAGTGCCTTCTTGCGTATCTTGCTGAGGAATAGCCTCGCTCTCACACCAATATATATGTGTATGTATATATATATATATATATATATATATATATATATATATATATATATATGTATGTATGTATGTATATATATTCATACATACATACACTCACAACAAATTCCTGGAAAGTGTGATCTCTCAAAATGAGAGCAGCTCTGGAGGAGAACAGAAATAAGGTGTTGACTGAGATGTCAGCAGTAAAAACAGGAATGAATGGAACTAGTACTTTATGGAGTACTAGAAATTGTTCTATAGGGAAGGATTAATGTGCTAATGTTATAAAATGGAAAGATGCTGTCTGAATAGAGTGCATTCCTTGGTCGATGAAGTAACCATATTTTAGAGATTTGTAGGAAGTTGAAGATTCAAGAGTGGCAAATAACTCTAGAGCTGGAGGGGTTAATGGGAGTTTGATAATGCTTGTGGAAGTGATTTTTGATGAGGTAAGAGGGTAGTTAAGGAGGTGAAAAATATAAACACTTGGATTGAATGTGGTTACTGTGACAGTGCGAGTGGGTAGCTGACCGTACTGTGTACAGTATACGAGGTGTGTCTATTAAATAACGAGACTGATTAAATAAATCACCTTTATTTATATGTATTACATTGCTGCAGTCTTCTTTTCCACTGGTCGAAGGCATGGTGGAAATCAGTTTCTGTCAGCTGTTTCAACACATCCGCCTTTTTCTCCTTTACATCATCAACTGAACCAAAACTTGTCCCTTTAAGCACTGATTTAACTTTTGGGAAAAGATAAAAGTCGCACGGTGCTAAATCGGGCGAATATGGAGGATGTTCAAGCGTAGTAATGTGCTTGTCGATCAAAAACTGCTTTACGGAAAGTGCTGTGTGGGCAGGCGCATCGTCCTGGTGAAATATTAAACCATTTTCCCATAGTTGCGGCCCACTACAGAAAACACAACCAAACTAAATGGAAACTCACAATCAACCGAACACCATCATAGCGTGTTGCTGCTTGTCACGCAGGTTCAGACATGTTCAAAGTCGCCACGCATCCAGTTATGACCGGTTCTGACTTCTTTGTTTACTAGGTGGAATCACAGTCTCGTTATTTAATAGACATCTCGTATCTAGATTAGGGAAACGTTTCAGAGGAGCGGGTGACCGGAATAACCGTTCCCCTGAGTAAGAATAGAATTTATATAGTGTGTTCTGTATGGGTCTATGGACACGAAGTTTGGTTTTATCAGTTTGTATGGTAGGATTTTGACTGAGAAACTGATACTGTGGACTGGAGGAGGGAGGGGGGGGGGGGGTGTGGGGATAGTGCCGCCAGTGCCCTATGGGCACTGTTTAAGGTTCTGTGCAGCGTCCCTTCGGCCCCTAGCTGCAACCCCTTTCATTCCTTTTACTGTACCTCCGTTCATATTCTCTTTCTTCATCTTTCTTTCTCCTCCTCGCCTGTCATTTGTTTCACAGTGCAACTGCGAGGTTTTCCTCTCTTACATCTTTCAAACCCTCCTACTGTCAATTTCCGTTTCAGCGCCGAATGACCTCATGGGTCCCAGCGCTTGGCCTTTGGCCTAAATTCTACATTCTGTCTATCTATCTGAAGGAGGGAGAGGGAAAGAACGGTGATAATCTGCATATGGCATGAATGGGCATAAAAGAAGTTTATGCTGAAATTGATAGCGAAGCAGTGCGAATGGTGTTGAGTACGCGGGGTATAAACGTTGAATCATTAAAAAGTCATTAAGTTTTTATGATGGAAGCGAAGCGTGTGATAGAATGTATTAACGGGAGATGTACTGGTTTAATGTAAAATTTGGTCTGAAGAAAGGTGTGTCTCCATAACTGCTGTTCATATACATGGACGAAGTGGTGTGATGGGGGAGGTCACAGAGAAGAACTTATACATAAATGCAAAGTTCTGGGATATGGAAATGGATCAAGAATGAAGTAAAATGCTGATGTTTTCAGGTGATATAGCACTGATTGGTGACAGTAAAAACAAACTGTAGAAACAATGAAAGTGATTGTAAGAGGAGAAAGCTGAAAATCAATGCTGAAGATTATAATGCGAGCAAGAATAAGGTTATGATTGAGAATGAGAACCAGGAAAATAGATGGCAGTATGGATGGTGAAATAATGGAAGTGGTTGATTCGTAAATGTATTTTGGAGTAAAAAGTAAGTATACCTAAGTTTTACCAGACCACTGAGCTGATTAACAGCTCTCCTAGGGCTGGCCCGAAGGATTAGACTTATGTTACGTGGCTAAGAACCAATTGGTTACTTAACAACGGGACCTACAGCTTATTGTGGAATCCGAACCACATTATAGCGAGAAACGAATTTCTATCACCAGAAATAAATTCCTCTAACTCTTCATCAAACGGCCGGAGACTCGAACTCGGGCCTAGCGAGTACTAGTCCACAGCTCTACCGACTCTCCCAACGAAGGGCTGTATTTTGTACTTTGGAGTAAATGCGAAGGATGTGGTAGGATGGGAAAAGAGCGGACTTACAAACTAGGTTAAGTAAGGAAGGTAGCAGCGTGTGCGCAAAAGATTTCCAATGTCTATGGAAGCCATTTTTGCAACATCAGCATGAATTATTTAAGGAAATTACATTTATGGAAGTGAAATATGAAGGTTGTGCAAATGAACAGAAATTGTAGAAACTGCTGAGGTGAACTATTTATATAGTTTATGTACCACAAACAGAACTGAAAGTGAGGAAAATGTCTAGAGTACCATAAGGATGCATAAGTGTTTAGAGATGGTTCGGTGGAATGTGAGGAAGAACACCTAGAAAGAGCTGGATAGATGGTATACAAGAGGTATGAGAAAGGAAAGATCTTAGTAGGTAGACAGTTGTTAATGTGTGTCGTTTGAAGGTGAATAATGCAAGGTGTGCAGATGGTTCACCGTGTTGCTGATAAACATTTTGTGTTCATGTATAAAGTGGGTGATGTTTCTGAAGCTTTCTGGAAACTACTTCCAGGAAGCAGTTTACTTTCAGCTCTCTCCTCGTACGGTCACTTTCACTTATTTCTACAGATTGTTTTCACTATCACCAATCAATGCTCTTTCACCAGAAAACATCAGCCAAACCTATTGTTATTGTCCTTAAAATTGCACTGGATTTTTTTATTCCGAGGATCGGAACTACCATCTCTTTATCCGCTTAGAAACAGGCACCTTGCATGTCTTTTTTCCTCGTTTTTAAGACTTTCAGTTTCTGGGAGTTTTAAAACCTCTTCAGTAAGAGTCCGCTGGTATAGTGGTTAGTGTCGTGGCATGCCACTCAGATGTCGCGGGTTCGCGTCTCCCCCAGGATTAAGAAAAATCACTGGCTCCGTATCATGATCAGTTACTGCTCATTCTTTGGAAGCTGGAATTTCAAGTCAGTGGCACCTTTGGTGTGCTTGATCCATGTGAATAGGCTTCATCTACTGAAATAATATAATAATAAGCCAATGGGAACGCTGGAATGAATGACATTCCCAGGTTGCGAAGATCTGTCAGGATCGAGCTTCGCCGCAGAAATTTGGCTTGAAGTTCGCTGACTGCAACCAATCAGAATTCGCCATCCATGACCCCCCGCTGAAGCCCGTGTATAAATTCAGAAGGACCTATGCAATCTGCCAGTCCTCTACTAGCTCCCGCTGGAGAATGACAGAAGAGTCTGTCGAAACGCGTCGCGGCAACAATTCTATATAACTAACTGTATAGAATATATAAAGAAGCAGAATCCAGATTTTGACTTTTCCCCCATGAAATGACAAATATAGGCGAGCTGTTAGCACGCACCTCCACTGAAGAGAAGTCCGCAATAAGGAAAATAGAAAAAGTCTTCTACAAAATAAATGCAGCTGAAGCAGCAATAATATTCAATAGAACCTGTTTAAAAGAGGGTCTGCTGCCAAATTATAATAATAATAATAATAATAATAATAATAATAATAATAATAATAATTGTATGTAACACTTTCAGTTTATGAAGATTTTCAAACCTTTTTTCATTATGTAAAATTCATTTTATTCGCTCTTCAGAATAATTTAACTTCGCATTTATTTCTCAGAGATAAAAACATTTATTCATTGAGTTTTCACTCACATCCAACTCGAACGAAATTACAGTTAGCATTATTTTTATCGCACAGACAACATACCTTGAAGGCTAAGACAAAGAATTTTACCGTTCTACTTCAACCAATTTTACCGGGAATTCTCTCTCTCTCTCTCTCTCTCTCTCTCTCTCTCTCTCTCTCTCTCTCTCTCTCTCTCTCTCTCTCTCTCATTCTATCGAGATCGTTAGAATGCAAATCAAAAGCAAACTGATGATGAGTCTCTCTTGCTCTCTCTTATTTTTACTTTTTTTTTTTTTGTCTGTTTTAGATTAGACCAAGCGTCAGATTAATTATCATCAAGACTGGACTCATTTCAGCGGACTCTATATTCATCTTATTTTTCTATCTAATTTTATTTTCGCGGTGTCTGTACCTGTCGGATGATTAATTAGTAAGATTTAATGAACTTTAGGAAGCAAATATACATTCGTACCTGTCTCAGGTTCAGAGAGGAAGAGAAAGATTGAAAATAGAATGATTAACCTGCTTCCGCAGTAAAGGAAAAGTGGGCATAGTTTAAAACAAGTAAGTTGTTATATATATATATTATATATATATATATATATATATATATATATATATATATATATATATATGTATATATATATATATATATATATATATATATATATATATATATATATATATATATATATATACATATACATTATATTATATAAATGTCTTTTTCTATTACTCTTGGCCAAAAAAAATTTCATATTTTTTTACGTTTATAGTTTGTTAGCATTATGTATATTTACTTCAGAATGTTACATAAAATCTAAATAAAAAATTGTTAAACATATTCCTCATGCCCTTTTTGTACTTAGCAAATAATTTTAACGTTGTCAAAATATCTCTTTTATTATTCATGTGGCTTATAAGTGTTTGGCTTTGAGATACTTTTTGCTTCAAGAACCAAAAGATTTTTGTTGACGCTGAGTAATTGCGGACAATTTATTCAGCTCAAACTAATGTCAGAAAGTGAGTTTCCTCCTCGGGACCGGATCACTTATATAACATGAATATTTTGATGAGATGAAAAGCAAAGGAGCAGGAAGAAGCTCATCATTCTTTCCGAAATGTAAGTGTCAGGGTTCATTAAACAAGTAAAAATGCCCCGAAGTTTCTTCGGCGCAAATCGAGTTTAATGTACAGCGTACAATCAAGGTCACCGAAAATAGATCTGTCTTTCGGTGGTCTCGGTATAATGCTGTATGAGCCGCGGCCCGTGAAACTTTAACCACGGTCCTGTGGTGGCCTATCCTATATCGTTGCCAGGCGCACGATTATGGCTAACTTTAACCTTAAATAAAATAAAAACGGCTGAGGCTAGAGGGCTGCCATATGGTATGTTTGATGATTGGAGGGTGGGTGATCGACATATTAATTTGCAGCCCTCTAGCCTCAGTAGTTTTTAATATATCTGAGGACGGACAGAAGCAGTGCGGACGGACAAACAAAGCCGGCACAATAGTTTTTTTTTTTTCACAGATGGTGTTGGTCACTGAGAGACTTAAAATATCTCGGTAACGCTGATGGTGCTGTCAGTGTATCTCACGTGGAGCAATGTAGGCATTGCTTAAGGTTCTCTGCAGCGTCCCTTTGGCCCCTAGCTGCAACCCCTTTCATTCCGTTTGCAATACCTCCGTTCATATTCCCTTCCTTCCATCTCACTTTCCACCCTCTCTTAACAGTTGTTTTAACATTATTTTCAGCGCTGAATGATCTCATAGGTTCCAGCGCTTGGCCTTTGGCCTAAATTTTATATGCCAGTTCCTTACGTCATTCTTCAATCGAAGCTTTTGGAGCGCATAATTACTTCTTGCTCAATTTCATCTCGTCATTTGAATGACTGATTAACATTTGTGTATCCTGACAAATATATTTATGTTGTATCTCAACAATCATGCAAAGTCTCCCCAAGGTTACCATTCGACCCGCAGGATACATCACTTGTCTCCATTACAGGAAAATAAATGATAGGATCCCGGGAATCAACACGATTCCTCCGAGGATATAATTGGCAACATGACCTAGCAGTGTTACCAATAGTGTCGTCCTCGGATTTGTTCAGTCACTTTTGAAATTTTATGGCAGTTGGCAGTGACGGTGGGGAAAATGTTGCCAACTAATCATCCTTGATTTTGCCGATTGCTTTTGGAACTTTACGGGACAGATACGATACAAGTGTTGCCAACTTATCAGCCTTGATTTTGTCGATTATTTTTGGAGCTTTACGTGACAGGTATGATACTTGGCGAAATTTGTAAGGCTGTAAATCGGCAGCGTACGAGTTTTATGTTTTTATGTGCGTGTGTGTGTGTTTATTGCTTCAGTTTTAATAGGATGACGCTAATATAATTTTAATGAATAATGGAAGTAGATGGCATTGGTGCCATAACTATTTTCTATGTTTTTTTTTTTATGTGCGTAGACCTATGCATGTTGCTGTTCTCTCTCTCTCTCTCTCTCTCTCTCTCTCTCTCTCTCTCTCTCTCTCTCTCTCTCTTAAGGTTTTCGTATGGATGCTGCTGTACTCTCCTCCCCACCCTCTCTCTCTCTCTCTCTCTCTCTCTCTCTCTCTCTCTCTCTCTCTCTCTCTCTCTCTCTCTCTCTCCCTTAAGCTTTCTGCAATATCGATGTGACATCAAGGCTTTTGGTCACAGATGCATTTAATGTTTGAATACCGATAAAATAGTTATGACAGGTTAGCAATGGAGAGTGTGGGGTAGAAATTTCGGGCATAAATGCCCCAACGGCGAATTCTAAACAAACGTCAGAATTTGTTTATCTCTGATTAATGACAGCAGTGACTCTCCGATGTTGCCGGAGTGAGCGGATGAAAATAACGAACCACAAACACGTGAAGCAGATGACGCGAAATGAATAGCATTGGATGCTCTACGGATTTAACATTGAAATCAACATTCTCTCTCTCTCTCTCTCTCTCTCTCTCTCTCTCTCTCTCTCTCTCTCTCTCTCTCTCTCTCTCTCTATATATATATATATATATATATATATATATATATATATATATATATATATATATATATATATACAGTATATATGTACTGTATATATGTATAAATATATAAATATAATGTATGTATACATATATATATATATATGTATACACACATACACATAATAATTACATATAATATATATATATATATATATATATATATATATATATATGCGTGTATCTATATATAACCATTATACCTTACCAACACACCAGCATAAGCATATTCATCCTAAAGGTCCGGCATCTAGAAATAAAAAAGAAAACTTACCTTCAATAACGACGCGTCATTGAATTTCGTGGCGGTATGCGGGATATGAAACCTTCGTAATAATCTCCTGTACCTTTATAGCTGCTTATTTTCAAGGGAAGTGATAGTAAGTGGATATACAATGGTGCTTTAAGGGGATAATGATCGTGAATAAAGCTATTTCTTTTATCTATACTAAAAGCTCCCGTAGGGGGGGTTAGGGCCGTCAGTACACCTCATGCGGTGCACTGTAGGCATTACTTAAGTTTCTTTGCAGCGTGCTTTTGGCCCTTAACTGCAACCCCTTTCGTTCGTTTTGCTGTACCTCCTTTCATATTCTCTTTCTTCCATCTTCCATCTTGCTTTCCACCCTCTCCTAACAATTTATTCATAGTGCAACTGCGAGGTTTTCCTCCTGTTACAGAGCTCTTCGTTGGGTGAGTCGGTAGGGCTGTGGACTAGCACTCGCTAGGCCCGAGTTCGAGTCTCCGGCCGGCTGATGAAGAGTTAGAGGAATTTATTTCTGATGATAGAAATTAATTTCTCGCTATAATGGGGTTCGTATTCCACAATAAGCTGTAGGTCCCGTTGCTAAGTAACCAATTGGTGCTTAGCCACGTAAAATAAGTCTAACCCTTCGGGCCAGCCCTAGGAGAGCTGTTAATCAGCTCAGTGGTCTGGTTAAACTAAGGTATACTCAACTTTTACTGTCAATTTCCGTTTCAGCGCTGAATGACCTCCACTTGTCCCGCCAGTAATGAGGACGAGACTGATATATCCCATGAAAAGGGAGGGGAGGGGGCGCGGTTGGGAAGGGAGAGGTTTTGTTGTTCGTTTATGCACGATTTGTGATAATTTATCGTCTTAATTTATTTATGCAATAGCCTTTGTATCTGGTCGTTAGGTAACTGTTGCGTGTTGCAGAAGGAAGAGAAGGGCATGGAGCTAATGACCGCGTACTTGAGGGTTTGCTGAGAACCAGATATACATATATATATATATATATATATATATATATATATATATATATATATATATATATATATATATATAATATAATATATACATATGTATATATATATGTATGTAATGTATATATATATATATATATATATATATATATATATATATATATGAATGTGTATATGTATATATATATATATATATATATGTTGTGAGTGTTTTTGTGTTTGTAGAAATGCTGTGGTTTATGTATTTAGGCATAAAAACAAATAGCACAGCATCCAAGAGAAAACCCAGATAAAATCTATCAAGACAAGATACCATATTTTCCCCCCATAGTTTCGAGATGGAGTTTATGTCATCCAGTGAAAACAAAAGCCATATAGACTTGCCAACTATACTCTCGCTCGAGCTAATTCCCAGCCCTGAACATCTCGCCAAACTTCTCCTCATCCTTCCCGTCAAGTTCCCAAAGTGATCGACAAACCCGAAAATGATGTTGGTAACGCTGTCATTACAGTGTTGGTAAAACTGTCGTAAGACTGTTGGTAATACTGTCATAACAGTGTTGATAACTCTGTCTTAATTGTAAGACTGTTATTACATTGTTGTCAGATACCTCCAGAGGAGTGCAGCCTTTCTTCGTGTCGGCCCCTAGATCCGAAAATGATGTTGGTAACACTGACAGTGTTGGTAACTCTGTCACAGCCGTGTTGGTAACGCTGTCGTTGCAGTGTTGGTAACACTGTCATAATTGTGTTGGTAAGACTGTTGTGACATTGTTGCCAGGTATCTCCAGAGGCGTGCAGCCTTTCTCGAGAATCATGTCGGTCCCTAGATCCATTTCGTTTATTAGCGTCTAATGATGACAAATAATAGGTCTGGCGTGACGAATGAGGAAGATACAGTCGAAAAGAGACGTAAGAACAGTTAAGCTTAAAAGTCTTTCTTAAAGAGAAAATCCGACTCTGTTGACGTTTGTTGGACGTTATTTCATGTTGCTAAGTTATTTTTAATTTTATTTTGGTTTTCCAAAGAAGTGGTATTGTTTCATAATGTTGATATGCATTCGTTATTTTGTTCTGTATGTTATTGTGTTTCTCTACTCGTACGTTTTCTCATTGCGCATCTTGTCGTTCTGTTCTCTCTGTTTTGGATTTTTCCATTTGGAAATGTGAACATGTTTCGAAATAATAATAATAATAATAATAATAATAATAATAATAATAATAATAATAATAATAATAATCGAAATGACGTTGATAATAATAATAATAATAATAATAATAATAATAATAATAATCTTCGGAATGACGCTAATAATAATAATAATAATAATAATAATAATAATA
>JANJGK010000011.1:63958824-63965418 GCA_039081455.1 Macrobrachium rosenbergii
AGATTATTACACGTTTAGAAGAACTTAATGTGGGTAATTATACCCTCATAAGAGTCGAACGTGGATAATTATATAATTTGCAAAATATGCTGTAGATAATCAGTATGCTCTGGAAAGTGAAATGTGGAAAGTTATGCTTTATTTTTGATTACAGAAACGTCAGTAGCTACAGGATCAGCAGAATAAGTTGTGGCATTCAGAAAAAGGAGGTGTGGATATATATATATATATATATATATATATACACAGGAAAAAGACTGAAATGTGACTAAATACGCGTTTTATACAGGGAAAATGGGTGCTTAGACGTTCAGCAAATGAAAATGGGCTAGGGAGACGTTCATCAGATTAAGAACAGATTTTTGTTCAGAAGAAGGCATTATAGATACTTTGACGTTCAGCAAAGGGAAATCCCCGAAGGGTGAGTAGTCCCGTCAGTGCACCTCATGCCGTGTACTGTAGGCATTACTTAAGGTTCTTTGCAGCGTCCCTTCGGCCCCTAGCTGCAACCCATTACATTCCTTTTACTGTATCTCATTCATATTCTCTCTTCCATCTCGCTATCTACTCTCTCTTAACAAATATTTCATAGTGCAACTGCGAGGTTTTCCTCATGTTACGCCTTCAGACCTACCTACTCTCAATTTCCTTTCCAGCGCTGATTGACCTCATAAGTCCCAGTACTTGGCCTTTGGCCTAAACTCTAAATTCAGTTCAATTCAGCAAAGGGAAATGAAGGTAATATAATGTTAAGCAGACTGAAATGTGGATATTTATAAATTCAGCTAATGGAAATATTAGATATTCAGCAAATGAAAATAACGATATTTACACGTTCAGTAGACAGTACTGAGTCCTTAGGATTCAGAAGTAGATAATCACACGCCCAGTAGAGTAATACATGAATAATATATTCAGCAATCAAGTGTTATTTTTTTCATTTCCAAATTTAAACGTATATTGACCTTCACAAGCAAAAGCTGGCATTCATCAAATGACAAAAATCTTCATGAATTAGTGGTCGTTGTCAACCTTCCTTTTAGAGTGACGTGGTTTGAATATTACAGGGAATACGCGTTGATTGATGTATGGTGGTTTTTGTGCTATTTACTTCGTGGGTTTTTTTTTTTTTAGAATTTTCTGATGTTTATTTATATTCATTTCGTTTAAGCGCATCTTGCAAACTGTGTATTCGGGTTATTAATTGTAAATCTCTCTCTCTCTCTCTCTCTCTCTCTCTCATAGTAATTTGAAATCTAAGCCTCTCTCTCTCTCTCTCTCTCTCTCCACAAACACACACACACACACACAAATGGAATCGAAGCTCTCTCTCTCTCTCTCTCTCTCTCTGAAGAAGCATCAGCATCGGAAGCTCGCCGCTTGAAGAGTTCGAGGAAGTCTCTCTCCTTCTGCATCATCCATAAATTTAAAGATGGCCATCACTCCGGAGGCAGCAGCAGCAGCAGCTGGGCATGTTGCCTGATTAATGAGAACCATACGGATGCTGCGTCTTGCGCGTCTCAATATTAGATTATCTCCCGTCTTTATCTCCGCATTGCTCCCGTGAGGCTTGGATGGTGCTGATGTTACGGGAGAGAGACGGGGATTTTGTTATTGTCGTTTGTTGTCTTTTGTTTTCATTAAACTTCTTTATGGTAGTTTTAATGGTACAAATGTAATTTGGTCGTGGGGATATTCATTGTTATAAATATTGTAGGTTTCGTTGCCACAATTAAGCTTCTTTATATTTTTTTATGATTTTATTATCACTATGGTCGTGGGGATAATCATTGGTGTGAAGGATACCGGCTTTCTTGCCATTATTATTATTATTATTATTATTATTATTATTATTATTATTATTATTATTATTATTATTATTATTATTGGTATGATTCTAATGTTCAGGTGATTGCTGTTATTGGAGTATTTTTTGTACTAGTATTAATTCTCATTAAAATTGATTTGAAGCGCAGGACAATTCATAAATGCACTTTGCTTTACGAGTAAATTCTTCCATCATTACGATCTTAATTTATATTTTCTTTTTCAGGTAATTGTCTCCTTCGTTTTTTGGTGTCTTCACATGTCAGGACCAGAGTTTTTATGTAAGTACAGACGTCTTTGCTCTCGTAGTCAGTACACGAACACCCGCAAACACCCATGTATATATATATATATATATATATATATAAATGGTTGGCTGTGTGGTTTAATGCGCGTCACTATAGTCCTGAGTTCTTGTCTTCCGTGGTTCGAACCCACGAGACGACGAACTAAAAAATTCCCATTCGGGTAACATATATGACAATATGTTATTTCCGAGGTAGAGCTAATTGGATATTAAAGGACGTTTGTAGCTTAATGCTTGTATATGAATCACGGTGATGTGACGCCCTTTGTTGGCCGACTCGGTAGAGCTTCAGACTGTCATTCGATGGGCCGGAGTTCAGTTCCCGCGGCCGGCTGATGAAGAGTTAGAGGAATTTATTTCTGGTGATAGAAATTCATTTCTCGCTATAATGTGGTTCGGATTCCACAATAAGCTGTAGGTCCCGTTGCTAAGTAACCAAATGGTTCTTAGCCACGTAAAATAAGTCTAATCCTTCGGGCCAGCCCTAGGAGAGCTGTTAATCAGCTCAGTGGTCTGGTAAAACTAAGGTATACTTACTTTTACTTACGGTGATGTGATAAAATTCATATATATATATGTGTGTACAAACATATATGCATACAATATATATACACACACAAACATATAAATGTTATATATATATATATATATATGTGTGTGTGTGTGTGTGTGTGTGAGTGTGTGTGTATTATATAAATTACTGGTTACTTTTTACCAGATACGTAGGCATTTGTAATAACCACAATGCTCTCTTAACTTTTCAAATAGTTCACACACACACACACTATATATATATATACGTATATATATATATGTATGTATGTATATATATATATATATATATAATATAGTGTTATTTATACAGAGAGATAGAGAAGAAGCGAGGCACACTTCCTTTGCAGTTGATAATCATCATAATGTTCATTACTTCTACATTCTTGTGTTTAGCTGAACAGTTCGATTTGCAGTTCATCAGTTTATTAACCTAGCGACTAACGAGGCCCTCGAACTGGTCCCACCCACCCACCCACACACACACACACACACACACACAGAGGGGGCGGGGTCGTGTAATATGTTCGTCTCCCCAGACCCTCTTAAAGATTCACGACTCCTGTTGCTCGTTGTTGACTTGGGAGGTATGCAGTCGGTACTTAGGGGGGGGGGCGAAATGGTGTGGTAGTATGTTGGGGAACGGATATTAATGATGGTGTTGAGGTTCTTGGTGTCGGGGGTGGGTTAAAATGAGGTGGGAATGGGATGGAGTGGGTAATTGTTGAGGCGGTGATAGATTTGGTGGGGAGTGTAGTGTGGGTTAGATTATTATTATTATTATTATTATTATTATTATTATTATTATTATTATTATTATTATTATTATTATTATTATTATATAACTAAAATTTTATTATTATTATTATTATTATTATTATTATTATTATTATTATTATTATTATTATTATTATTATTATTATTATTATTATTATTAGATAGTTTAACCAGACCACTGAGGTAAAGATTCAACTCTTTTAGGGCTGGCCGGAAGAACTTGATTTAGACTGAGTTCCTTAAAGATTTTAAAAATGATAATACCGACAAGTTGCAGATTCCAACAATATGTCTGTGATTATTTTTTTTTCAAAGCTGGGCATACAATATTGGTTGAAGTTTGAATATTCATTAAAATATTCAATTGTTTATTTTCTACATTTATGAATTCGGGTACTAAGCTTTCCCTACTTTGCTTTGTTTGATGGGCCAAGTTGGAAGAATCTGGTAGGAATATTGTTAAGCTATGTATTTAACTGCGTTAATAATTAAAAATGCACAATTATATATATGACCAAAGCTGTACTTTTCCATAAAACAAAAGTTATTAAAAATATGAGTTTTCGACCGTTTGCAGTATTTATCATTTTTGGTTTTTGGAAAAATACAGCTTTGCTCATACACATAGTCGTGGATTTTAGTTTTCTGTAAAAGAAAACTGTTGTGGTGGTTTTGTCTGTCCGTCCGCACTTTTTCTGTCCGCCCTCAGATATTAAAAAACTGCTGAGGCCAGAGGGCTGCAAATTGGTATGTTGATCATCCACCCTACAATACTCTTACATACCAAATTGCAGCCCTCTACCTTCAGTAGTTTTTATTTTATTTAAGGTTAAAGTTAACAATGATCGTGCGTTTGGCACTGCTATAGGTGCCAACAACACAGGCCACCACCGGGCCGTGGCTGAAAGTTTCGTGGGGCCCGGCTGAGAGTTTCATGGGACGTGGCATCATACGCTGTACAGAAAACTCGATTGAACCGAAGAAACTTCAGAGCATTTTTTACTTGTTTACTTATTGCTACCGGTCACAGTATAGTGATGGACCACAGATTTAACTGCATTATTGTAATTTCATGAGATCTCTCAGTGTGTACTGAAGTGATTGTATCTAAAGCCCGGTAGGGGGCTATCGCCGTCAGTGCATGCACTTCATGCGGTCCACTGTAGGCATTACTTAAGGGTCTTTGCAGCGTCCTTACGTCCCCTAGCTCTAACCCCTTTCATTCCTTTCACTGTACCTTCGCTCATATTCTCGTTTTTCCGTTCTACTTTCCACCCTCTCTTAACAGGGGATTCATTGCGCAACTGCGAGGTTTCCCTCTTGTTACATCTTTCAAAGCTTCTTTACTCTCAGTTTCCTTTCGAGCGCTGAATGACCTCAAAGGTCCCAGCGCTTGGCCTTTGACCTAAATTCTAGATTCTATTCTATTCTATTCCATCTTAAGTAGAAGAAGCTTGGCTTCATCTGGCTTTTATTATTCCTGATGCTGATCCTCACGCTCTAGTTAATATGATTATTAATATTTGTTACTGGTGGTGCTGCTACAGAACACGGCCCATCTTAATTTGTCCGGGTATTATTCATTAATGTAATTATGATGAGGTTTTCTGTTACGTATTTGACGCATGAGATTTTTTTTATTTTGATTTCAGAGAATTTCCGTCATTTTGTTTTTTTTTTTTTGCTTTTTGGATCGTTTTGCCTTGATGCTTTTAAATTGTTTCAAATGAAAGCGTGGGCGCGCACACGCACCCACACGTGTATTTATGCATTATATGAATGTGTACATTTGTATATATATACAGTATATGCATACATGCATTGATAATTATATATATACAGTATATATAAATTTTATATATATATAATATATATATATATGGAGAGAGAGAGAGAGAGAGGAAAGGCAAGGCATGTTGCTGCTGCAACAGCTGTTGTTATGAAAAGCTGTATAAATATTGATATACAGCAAACAAAGCTGTGGATATTGATTTTTTGTTTCAGTGTCGTATGTATATCCGGAAGCTGTAGCGAGCAGTTTATTTACACTGAAATTTTGAAATATGGTGAAAATACTGGCTTTTACGTGTTAAAATTAGAAAAGCGACAAGCATTTTTGGTTTTGTTTACTTATGCGTAAACCAAAATATGAACTGTAAATACAGCGATAAACGATAAAACTCTACGGAGAAAACACACCATGTTTAATTACAAATATTGCCCATTACCTGTTCTAACACTATCTAAGTATAACCATGATGTTTTTTCTATGTTGATTTTTCATTTTCTACACATTGTTATTAAGATGCTAAACTCTACGGTGCAATCATACCATGTTTCATTACTAACATCGTCGATACCTGTTCTAACACCATTTCTAAGATTCTTGTGTAAGCTGGTTATTAATTTTCTACATTTTGTTATTAACGTACTGAATAAATCTGGACTGTTAGGCCTCATCATGACCCATATCCGCCAGGAAACGATCGTTGCCTTAGAAAGGATGGATCGTTTAACCCACTCTCAACACCTTGTCTCTGCCAGACTTGGCTCCTGATAAAAGAGGAGTTGCGTTAAGCATAGATTTATAATCAGATGCTTACGTTGAACTCGGCATATGTGCTCTTTCCGATTTAATTCTGTCGAGGTCAGGGTTCACTGAACTGGCCTTGGTCACTTTTTACCATTTATTTTCCTTGGTTTAGATCTGGTATAGTTCCATTTTTCCACGGATCTTAGAAGTCTCCCATATCTTGAAAGGTAAGGTTATCACTACCTTTTTAGCTTAAACTCCATTTTTTCCCTTTAATTTTTTAAAACTTGTTCTTATTTTGGTCATTTGGTATTACTCTCTTTTGGTATATGCATGAGGAATTTTCGTTGAATTTCATCTGTGCCTTGCATTTTTATTTATTTGCTAATTTGTAAATTTATCTGCTTTCCTAATAGCTGGTCTCCTATTTCTGTATTTCCCACTACCTTCTGTCACTGCTTTCGAATGAACGTCATATTCTTTGGAAGCTTGGATTTCAAGTCACTGGCCCCTTTGGTGAACTTGTTCCATATGAATAGGGTTCATCTTCTGAATAATAATAATAATAGTAGTAGTATTAGTAGTAGTAATGATAATG
>JANJGK010000011.1:63965518-63973018 GCA_039081455.1 Macrobrachium rosenbergii
ATTCCAACAATATGTCTGTGATTATTTTTTTTTCAAAGCTGGACATACAATATTGGTTGAAGTTTGAGTACTCATTAAGATATTCAACTGTGTATTTTCTACACTTATGAATTCGGGTACTAAGCTTTCCCTATTTTGCTTTGTTTGATGGGCCAAGTTGGAAGAATCTGGTAGGAATATTGTTAAGTTATGTATTTAACTGCATTAATAATTAAAAATCCACAATTATATGTGACCAAAGCTGTACTTTTCCATAAAAACAAAAATTATTAAAAATATGAGTTTTCGACCGTTTGCAGTATTTATCAATTTTGGTTTTTGGGAAAATGCAGCTTTGCTCATATACATAGTCGTGGATTTTAGTTTTCTGTAAAAGAAAACTGTTGTGTGGTTTTGTCTGTCCGTCCGCACTTTTTCTGTCCGCCCTCAGATATTAAAAAACTGCTGAGGCCAGAGGGCTGCAAATTGCTATGTTGATCATCCACCCTCCAATCATCTATCATACCAAATTGCATCCCTCTACCTTCAGTAGTTTTTATTTTATTTAAGGTTAAAGTTAGCCATGATCGTGCGTCTGGCACTGCTATAGGTGCCAACAACACAGGCCACCACCGGGCCGTGGCTGAAATATTCGTGGGCCCCGGCTGAGAGTTTCATGAGACGTGGCATCATACGCTGTACAGAAACCTCGATTGAGCCGAAGAAACTTCAGCTCATTTTTACTTGTTTACTTCTTATTACCGGTCACAGTATAGTGATGGACCACAGATTTAACTGCATTATTGTAATTTCATGAGATCTCTCAGTGTGTAATGAAGTCATTGTATTTTAAACCCGGTAGGGGGCTAGCGCCGTCAGTGCACTTCATGCGGTCCACTGTAGGCATTACTTAACGGTCTTTGCAGCGTCCTTACGACCCCTAGCTGTAACCCCTTTCATTCCTTTCACTGTACCTTCGCTCATATTCTCGTTTTTCGCTCTACTTTCCACCCTCTCATTGTGCAACTGCGAGGTTTTCCTCTTGTTACATCTTTCAAAGCTTCTTTACTCTCAATTCCTTTCGAGCGCTGAATGACCTCAAAGGTCCCAGCGCTTGGCCTTTGACCTAAATTCTATATTCTATTCTATTCCATCTTAAGTAGAAGAAGCTTGGCTTTATCTGGTTTTTATTATGCCTGATGCTGATCCTCACGCTCTAGTTAATATTATTATTAACATTTGTTACTGGTGGTGCCGCTACAGAACACGGTCATCTTAATTTGTCCAGGTATTATTTATTAATGTAATTATGATGAGGTTTTCTGTTACGTATTTGACGCATGAGATTTTTTTTATTTCGATTTCAGAGAATTTTCCGTCCTTTTATTTTTTTATTTTTTTTTGGATCGTTTTGCCTTGATGCTTTTAAATTGTTTCAAATGAAAGCGTGGGCGCGCACACGCACCCACACGTGTATTTATGTATTATATGAATGTGTACATTTGTATATATATATACAGTATATGCATACATGCATTTATAATTATATATATACAGTATATATAAATTTTTATATATATATATATATATATAATATATATATATATATATATATATATATATATATATAATATATATATATATATATATATATATATATATATATATATATATATGGAGAGAGAGAGAGAGAGGAAAGGCAAGGCATGTTGCTGCTGCAACAGCTGTTGATATGAAAAGCTGTATAAATATTGATATACAGCAAACAAAGCTGTGGATATTGATTTTTTTGTTTCAGTGTCGTATGTATATCCGGAAGCTGTAGCGAGCAGTTTATTTACACTGAAATTTTGAAATATGGTGAAAATACTGGCTTTTACGTGTTAAAATTAGAAAAGCGACAAGCATTTTTGGTTTTGTTACTTCCGCGTAAACCAAAATATGAACTGTAAATACAGCGATAAACGATAAAACTCTACGGAGAAAACACACCATGTTTAATTACAAATATTGCCCATTACCTGTTCTAACACTATTGTAAGTATAACCATGATGTTTCTTCTATATGTTGATTTTTCATTTTCTACACATTGTTATTAAGATGCTAAACTCTTACGTGCAATCATACCATGTTTCATTACTAACATCGTCGATACCTGTTCCAACACCATTTCTAAGATTCTTGTGTAAGCTGGTTATTAATTTTCTACATTTTGTTACTAACGTACTGAATAAATCTGGACTGTTAGGCCTCATCATGACCCATATCCGCCAGGAAACGATCGTTGCCTTAGAAAGGATGGATCATTTAACCCACTCTCAACACCTTGTCTCTGCCAGACTTGGCTCCTGATAAAGAGGAGTTGCGTTAAGCATAGATTTATAATCAGATGCTTACGTTGAACTCGGCATATGTGCTCTTTCCGATTTAATTCTGTCGAGGTCAGGGTTCACTAAACTGGCCTTGGTCACTTTTTACCATTTATTTTCCTTGGTTTAGATCTGGTATAGTTCCATTTTTCCACGGATCTTAGAAGTCTCCCATATCTTGAAAGGTAAGGTTATCACTACCTTTTTAGCTTAAACTCCATTTTTTCCCTTTAATTTTTTAAAACTTGTTCTTATTTTGGTCATTTGGTATTACTCTCTTTTGGTATATGCATGAGGAATTTTCGTTGAATTTCATCTGTGCCTTGCATTTTTATTTATTTGCTAATTTGTAAATTTATCTGCTTTCCTAATAGCTGGTCTCCTATTTCTGTATTTCCCACTACCTTCTGGTCACTGCTTTCGATATGAACGTCATATTCTTTGGAAGCTTGGATTTCAAGTCACTGGCCCCTTTGGTGAACTTGTTCCATATGAATAGGGTTCATCTTCTGAATGATAATAATAATAGTAGTAGTAATGATAATGTTCCCTGAGTCTGGATGATTATTCCATATGAATAGGGTTCAATTTCTGAATAATAATAATAATAATAATAATAATAATAATAATAATAATAATAATAATAATAATAATAGTAGTAGTAGTAGTAGTAATAATGATTATGTTCCCTGAGTCCCATAATCTTTCCCCTACAAAAATGGACACGTCACTTCCTTCGCGCTGATCCCCACTCCTCGTCCTTCCGCTCTTTTGAACTGGGTGTTTGAATGAGTTGCCAATCTTGTTGACCTTGAATAAAAAAAAAAAAAGCAAAGCTCGAAAGAACTCAGGGAGCACTTAACACCGCTGATGCCGCGTTGAGTAACCTGCGTCTGAATCCGTATTCATATTTACCCTCCTTAAACAAGTAATAAATACGCCGAAGTTTCTTCGGCGCAATCGAGTTTTCTGTTCACCGTATAATGTTGTATGTAACTTTCAGCCGCGGCCAATAAAAATCAGTCACGGTTCGGTGGTGGCCTCAGCCACGGGCCACGAAATTCTTAGTAGCGGCCCATGAAACTTGGCCACGGTCCGGTGTGGCCTGTGTTGTTGGTACCCATATCGTTGCCAGAAGTACGATTATGGCTAACTTTAACCTTAAATAAAATAAAAACTACTGAGGCTAGAGGGCTGCAATTTGGTATGTTTGATGATTAGAGGGTGGGTGATCACATGTCAATTTGCAGCCCTCTAGCCTCAGTAGTTTTTAAATCTGAGGGCGGACAGAAAAAGTGTGGACAGAAAATGTGCGGACAGAAAAAGTGCGGACGGACAGACAAAGCCGGTGCAGTAGGGGATATCCATTCTGAGATCTCTTGCTGAGCGACAATCAGACATGAGTAAACGTATCCTAGCCTTTAATACATTTCCACTGAAATTCACTAATAACATCTAGAGATAACGTGTTGAGAGCCATGAAAATAATCAGCAAATATATCTAGATGATTATTCACCAATAACTTCTAGAGATAATTTGTTGGTAGCCATGAAAATAATCTACGAATATATCTAGATTATTCACCAACAAACCTCTAGAGATAATTTGTTGGCAGCCATGAAAATAATCGACGAATATATCTAGATGATTCATGTGTTTGACTGATCTTTTCAGCTGAGAAGTCTCGTGGTAAGAAGTTGAATCGATTCATTTAGACGAAAAAGGTCTGATAGAGAGATGCGTTTATATATTCTGTACCAGGCTCTGTTACAAGGGCAGCTTTCACGTATTTTGATTTTGTGAGATATGCTGTTCGAGTTTTATTTATAAGAAATGACAATATATCCATAGTGTTAGGACGTGAATGAGTTTTTTTAAAGTGTTCATTTTTAAGTCTTCTTTTTTTTTTAATACCAACGGGATGGTTATTTTTTATCTCAGGCCTGAAGTAAAATAGGAAAAAATTATTTTTATTTTATGCATATGGTTGAAAGTTTTGATTAAGATCTTCCCCCTTGGATTTGAAAGAATCAGTAATAATAATAATAATAATAATAATAATAATAATAATAATAATAATAATAATAATAATAAGTCGTCTTTTAGAGTGCTACTGAAAATTACATTTATCAATAATCTTCTTTAAATCTCTTAAAGACAGGCCAACTAACAAATAAAATTTGAGCCCGAGTTTCACATTCGGATTAGGAGATGTCTCAAAATCTACTCACTTCCCTCTAGTCTTCCTTTGAGCAAAGTTTCATAAATAAATTAAATTTCTTTGTTGATTTAATGGAAGAGACAGACCTTTCAAGGTCACTGGCAGAGATAGTTAATAATAATTATAAAGTAAAGTAAAATTAATTCTAACCCTCTCTTATAATTACAGATAGAGGAACCGTGATCTCAAATGAGGATGTTATATCTGAGGATGAGGAGGAGAAGGAGGAAGGTGGGGAGGAGGAGGAGGAGGAGGAGGAAGGGGAGAGGAGGAGGAGGAAGGGGAGAGGAAGAGGAGGAGGAGGAGGAGGAGGAGGAGGAGGAAGATTTTAGCTCGCGGAAAGAGAGGAGATTTTTATCGGGCAATTGGGAAATGACCCGCAGAGAGTGAAACGGTGTCCCTGTCTGCAAAAATGTGATTTAGTTGCAGTGGTTGCATCATCAGACTGACGAAGAGGAAGGACGAGACGGGGGGGGGGGATTCTCCCACAGATTGGGAGGAAAGAGTAATTAAAAGCGGGAAATGCCAATTTTGCTCCCTGCGATATGTGGACGCTATGGTAAGGTCACGTAGGAAGTGACGTCATCGGCCAAGGATTTTCCACGACGCCATTTCTTATATATTAGATTATTTTGGGGAGAATTGCGAATTTATGACGAGAAATTAGATATACGATTTATTGTTTATTTATAGTAATAATAGAACTTTATGACAGAAATCGTTGGCAAATTTTTATCATGTTACGTGAATTTTTTTTTTGGATTTTATCGTAAAAAGAAATTTCTTAAGTATGATGCGACAGTTTTTCTCTCTTAGTTTCATTTCTTAAGGAGACGAAGAAAAGACACAAGAAGAAAGGAGATATAAAGACGCGAAATGAAGAAAAGTCAAAGTGAGAGAGAGAGAGAGAGAGAGAGAGAGAGAGAGAGAGAGAGAGAGAGAGAGAGAGATGAAAAAATTTTTTCCTATTAACGAAGACAGGCCAGCAATTATCAAAAATTTCTTTATTTTTCTCTAGATAAGAGACAGAGAGAAAATAAGAAATTCCTCCAACTTAACGAAGGCAGTTCATAATTATCAAAAATGCCTTAAGTTTCCTCTAGATAAGAGAGAGAGAGAGAGAGAGAGACATTTTCTCCGACATATCAGAAATGTCTCAGTTTTCCTCTAGATGAGAGAGAGAGAGAGACATTCTCTCCGACATATCAAAAATGTCTCAGTTTTCCTCTAGATGAGAGAGAGAGAGAGACATTCTCTCCGACATATCAGAAATGTCTCAGTTTTCCTCTAGATGAGAGAGAGAGAGAGACATTCTCTCCGACATATCAAAAATGTCTCAGTTTTCCTCTAGATGAGAGAGAGAGAGAGACATTTTCTCCAACATATAAAAAAGTCTCAGTTTTTCCTCTAGGAGAGAGAGAGAGAGAGAGAGAGATTCTCTCCGACATATCAAAAATGTCTGTTTTCCTCTAGATGAGAGAGAGAGACATTTTCTCCAACATAAAAAATGTCTCAGTTTTTCCTCTAGGAGAGAGAGAGAGAGAGAGAGAGAGAGAGAGAGAGAGAGAGAGAGAGAGAGAGAGAGAGAGAGAGAGAGAGAGAGATTCTCTCTCCGACACATCAAAAATGTCTCAGTTTTCCTCTAGATGAGAGAGAGAGAGAGAGAGAGAGAGAGAGAGAGAGAGAGAGAGAGAGAGAGAGAGAGAGAGAGACATTCTCTCCGACATATCAGAAATGTCTCTGTTTTTTTCTAGATGAGAGAGAGAGAGAGAGAGAGAAACAAAAGAATAAAGCAAAAAGTTAGAAGTGGACGAAAGGGACCTTTCGAAATAGGGACTCGGGGACTCTTATGCTGTAGGTTGAGCCTTCTTTAGCGGCCATAAGTTAGCTGTTAGGGGTCCATTATCTCTGCAATATTACACTCTATATCATCTCTCTCTCTCTCTCTCCCTCTCTCCCTCTCTCCCTCGTTTGGACCTCATCCGGATGCTGGCCAGCGCTTCCGCCTCTTATTCCCCCATTCCCTCGCAAAGGACCGAGGATGATTCCGTGATACTTATTATTTATTTACTTATTTCTTTTATTTGCTTTTGATAGAATTACTTCTTCGTTGTTTTGCTACAATTCTGGTTTTCAGTGATATTCTTTTAACAGGCAAATTTAATGGAAGTTATTTTTTCCAAGCTTATTCCTTTACAGGGACCAATCGAAATTTCCATATTTCATTAATTAAATTTTTTCCTTACATTTGTGTTTTCTTGGGTTAAATTTTCTTATTAATTTTCATTATTGGAATATTTATTTTCAATGGTTTTTATTTTGATAAATGGGTCTATTTTTTTTGGGCACCTCAGCTTTAATGTTTAATTGTTAAAATTTCATTTGGTGAAATTTAATTTTTTTTATATTGTATTTGCTTTATATGCATAATTTATTTCTTTTTCAATTATTTTGCTTTTGATCATTACCGTAGTTTGCAATTATATCATATATATATATATATATATATATATATATATATATATATATATATATATATATGAATGAATTTTATCACATCACCGTGATTCATATACAAGCATTAAGCCACAAATGTCCTCCCTTGATGGCCGCGTGGTTTAAGGCGCGCCACTGTAGTCCTGAGTTCTTGTTTTCCATGGTTCGAGCCCACGGGACGACGAACTTATTATCAGCTAAAAAATTCCCGAGCCCACGAGACGACGAACTTATTATCAACTAAAAAATTCCCCTTCGGATAACATATATGAAAATATATTATTTCCGAGGTGGAGCGAATTGGATATTAAAGGACATTTGTAGCTTAATGCTTGTGTGTGTGTATATATATATATATATATATATATATATATATATATATATATATATATATATATATATATATATATATATATATATATATAAACATAAA
>JANJGK010000011.1:63988018-63993034 GCA_039081455.1 Macrobrachium rosenbergii
CATACCCGTCTTTTTTTTTTTTTGCGTTATTATATTAATTTTATTTTGTTTTATATTTCCATTTAAATTATTTTACCCCCTTACTTATATTGCGTTGAAGATGTTAGTGTTTTAAAAAGCTTGAAGATTCACTAAATATTTTAAGAGAAAGGCCTAGATACAAGTTAGTATAGCATTGTTTAAATTCTTTAGTGAAAAATAAACGTCATAACTACCCATGAGGTTTTTTTAATCTTATTTTTACACCGTGGAAGATGCCTGTCCCTGAAATGAGTTTCTCTTTGCCAAAACATGTGGCAGTAATCACTCAATGATTTATAAAGTTAAAAAAGCACAAGAATTTGTCCACGATATCAGCCGCTACACATTGCTTTTTTTCAAGCGTTGACATCCTGCAAGCACTGAGCCACTCACCTCTGCTGTATACTGTATAACTTTACGGCTAACTGCCTTCTCATTTGTACTCATGTGAATCCCTCATGTATATATATATACATATGTATAATGTATATATATATATATATATATATATATATATATATATATATATATATATATATATATGTGTGTGTGTGTGTGTGTGTGTGTGTGTGTGTGTGTGTGTGTGTGTGTTTATATATATCCAGATATAGTTTGAGATATCAGTTCGCAAGTGAAGAGCGGGTTTGAGCAGACGGTTTCTGCTTTAACATGCATGAATTCCATTCGGGTTGCCCTCCCCACCCAAGTATAAGGGCATATGCGGGAGTTTAATTTATAGAGTTATGTGTCCTGTCACGGCATTTGATGGATGCAGCTGGTGTCGCCAGATTCATGGGGATGCGGTGTAATTGTAACTGTGTCTTCACTGTTTGTGTATGTTTGCGTGGACACACAAACACATATATATGTGTATGTATATATATATGTATATACATATATAATTATATATATATACTGTATATTTGTATATGTGTATATATATATATATATATATATATATATATATATATATATATATGTATATATGAATTTTATCACATCACCGTGATTCATATACAAGCATTAAGCTACTAACAACCTTTAATATCCAATTCCCTTACCTCGGAAATAATATATTTTCATATATGTTACCTGAAGGGCAATTTTTTAGTTAATGATAAGCTCGTCGTCTCGTGGGTTCGAACCACGGAAGACAAGAACTCAGAACTACAGTGACGCGCATTTAACCACACACACACACACACACACACACACACACACGACACACACACACACACACACACACACACACACACACACACACACACACACAAAATTATGCAGTGAGAAATTCAGTCTCCATCCGGTTTTCGTCTGGTGGAACCGACCGATGTCTGTCATTAATCAGCGAACTTTTCGAAAGTAATTACATCTTGCGTGATGGCTAACGAAGCCAGGCGTGCCCAACTTTGCAAGTTTGTCCTCTGCAACGATACCCGAGGTAGTGACATTAATTGTCAAGTGATCGGTCGCGATTGCTTCGTATCCTTATTGAACTTTGCACATCCACGGCTTCTGTAACCGACCTCTGGAAATCAATGGTGTTTCTGTGATCGTCTCCTAATTTTTTGCGGTTTCTCTAACCAGCTCTTATCCCGTAAGGGGGGCCATTGATGTCAGTGCACCTCACGCGGTGCGCTGTAGGCATTACTCAAGGTTCTTCGCAGCGTCTCTTCTGCCCCTAGCTGCAACTGCTTTCATTCCTTTTACTCTACCTCCGTTCATACTCCCTTTCCTCCATCTTACTTTCCACCCTCTCCTTACAATAATTGTTAGGAAGACCCCGCAGTTGCACCATGAAAATTACTGTTTCATAGTGCAGCTGCGAGGTCGTCCTCCTGTTACACATTTTAAACCTTCTTGCTCTCAATATCCCTTTCAGCGCTGTATGGCCTCATAGGTCCCAGCGCTTGTCCTTTGGCCCAAATTTTACACATCATACCATTCTAACCAGCTACTAAAATCTTTTACGGTTTCTATAACTAAGTGCTGAGAATTTATGTTGTTTCTGTAACCATCTGTTGAAAACTTGAGCCGTTTGTGTAACCCAACTCTTGAAAATCTATACGGCATTTGGAACCAACTATGTATAACTTGTGCGGTTTCTTTAACCAACTCTTGAGAATTAATGCTGTCAGTGTAATCAACTATTGAAAACTGATTTGGTGACTGTACCCAACACCTGAAAACTTAAGCGGTTTCTGTAACCTATTCCTGAGTAATATCGGCGTCACCTGAAAGCAGCCCTTGAACACTGTGGCTCATATCTCGCGGATTTGTTAGTTTAGTTTCCCTTCATCCATTCTATGGGTTCGTAGTTTTGATTGGCTATTATTTATGACGTCATATGGTAGTTGCCAGTTTCAGATTATTCGTTTTAAATTAAGTTATAAGTAATTTCATATAATTATTATCCACGTTTTGCAATATCCTAGAAATGTTTTCGATTATCTGATTTTCTTTAAATGTTTCCCAAAAGAACTTTAGAATGTCTGATAAGGCTCCAAGTGTAAAATTCTAGTCGTATTTCGGGATGCTGATTGGCCTTGAGTTGTGACGTCACGTGTTTAGTTTTACCAATGACATCAAAGAATGATTACAAAGTATAATATTTTCCAGTCCTCTTTTTACTCGTGAAATAACAGTGAATTATGTTGTTATTTTTTTAAATTTTCATTTTTGTTTTATTGTTTTTAATGACGGTCACATTAGGCTGAATAAAGCGGAAGGTAATATATTAATCTTTTAATAAAAGGCGTTTTAAAAACTGGTTTACTGAGTGTAGCGAAAGTAGTCACCTTTACTTATGATACGCAGAGTGTATTGAAGGTAATATAACACGGTCGAGACGGCAAACGATGAGCCTAGACATTACGTACTGCCTAAGTACTCGTACTAAAGTGCTTTATTTTTCATACTTTGCCAGTTGTGAGAGGCTGAGTTTTTTTGGGACAAAGAAAGTCTAAACATAGAGTTTTTTCACCGTAGACTTTTGTAAATTATTATTATTATTATTATTATTATTATTATTATTATTATTATTATTATTATTATTATTATTATTATTATTATATTAACCTATTTATTATTATTATTATTATTATTATTATTATTATTATTTCACAGATAAAATATGGAATAATATCCACAGTAATTATGCTTTCTGGATATATTGATAATGACACATGACCAGGCTCTCTCTCTCTCTCTCTCTCTCTCTCTCTCTCTCTCTCTCTCTCTCTCTCTCTCTCTCTCTCTCTCTCTCTCTCTGATATATATAAATTATATATATCTATATATATATATTGCATATATTTTTAAATATGTATATATATATATATATATAGTATATATATATATATATATATATATATATATATATATATATGTATATATAAAATTATATAACGTCGGCAAAAGAAAATACGGCGGTAGCTCGGCGCACTTCATAAGCCAAGTGTTTAAATCCCTTTGATGTACGTGACTTCACATTAAACATATGATGCCGATTTTCCGTTTTAATCGCCATCTATTTTTTGTGAGATTAGGGAGTGAATCAACCGTCGGGATACAGATCAGGATTTCGGTTTGCGTCAACGTTAGCCGAGTTAAGAGGATGAAATTCTCTCTCTCTACGTCAGTAATTTGGATGTTGTGACGCCGATTTTAGTTACCAGAAATCTCTCTCTCTCTCTCTCTCTCTCTCTCTCTCTCTCTCTCTCTCTCTCTCTCTCTCTCTATCTCTCTCTCTCTCTCTCTCTCTCCCTCCGTCAGTGACCTGGATGTTGTGACGCCAGTTTTAGTAACCAGAAATCAACCTCTCTCTCTCTCTCTCTCTCTCTCTCTCTCTCTCTCTCTCTCTCTCTCTCTCTCTCTCTCTCATCTTCAGACTTCAAGGGGCATTGATCTTGCTATCACCTACCTCTTTGAAAATATGAAATTGGCATAGCTCACAAAGTGTCACAAAGTAGTCGGTTAGATTTGTTTCTTTTCCATAAAATATAATTGTGATGATTTGATTTTATGGGGGAAATTTAGCTCCCATGGAATTTTCACTTATTGTAGAACCTCCCCCCAACTACCCTACCCTACCCCACCCCCACCCCATCCCCACATAGCCTATCGGCAATACGGATACTTGAAAGTTTAGTGGTGGTTCTAGATTGTCAACGTTTTTGACTCAAGATTTTTCCCATGAAAAATAAAAAAATGTTGCAACAGTATTTTATTTTTAAAGTGCTGGTGTTCTAGGACCACCCTTAGAGGGACTGTAATTTTGCCATGTTCCATCGCATTAGTTTCCCTCACCTGGTACGGTAATGAAGTATGTTGATTTATCTATATATTTAATTCTTTTGGTCGTTTTATCTCTGTGCCATGTGACCTTCCTGTTTTGCGAAAGCTTTATAAATATGTTAAAGCCTTTCAGGATCGTTACGTATAAATTCTAGCTCATAGACATTAATAATAATAATAATAATAATAATAATAATAATAATAATAATAATAATAATAATAATAATAATAATATCTTGGGGACCAAGATATTAGAGGGAGGCTTCCTAGGCTACATGCCTAGTTCATATGCCACAATTTTGTTTTGAACTGTGACGTTTACGCCTTTGTGCGTGCTTGCGCATATCTCCTAGATTAAAGCCATGTAATATCTGCTCGTCGGTCATATGCAGGCTTTTTACCATTTTTAAATTAAATGGTCCCGGACCCGAGTGATGGTGTTCAGCTCCCACGTCATAAAGTTTGAGACTGTTCCATTATGTTCCCCTTGTCTGCGTCAGCGCATATTGCGGGGCATTTTTCATCCTCCTTCATAAAACAAACCCCCTTCCCTCTCCCTCCCCCCCTCTCTCTCCCCCTCATCCTTTCCTCTGCCCATATCTCACTCCTTACCCCACCCTAATTACTCTTCGTTGCCCATCGTTATTAACCCCCCCCTCCCTCATTCCTTCCATCCTCTCTCTCTCTCTCTCTCTCTCT
>JANJGK010000011.1:63993134-63995634 GCA_039081455.1 Macrobrachium rosenbergii
AGCCACGGCCCGGTGGTGGCCTGTGTTTTTGGCACCTGTAGCGGTGCCAGACGCACGATCATGGCTAACTTTAACTTTAAATAAAATGAAAACTACTGAGGCTAGAGGGCTGCAATTTGGTATGTTTGATGACTGGAGGGTGGATGATCAACATACTAATTTGCAGCCCTCTAGCCTCAGTAGTCTTTGAGATCTGAGAGCGGACAGAAAAAGTGCGGACGGACAGACAAATAGCCATCTCAGTAGTTTTCTTTAACAGAAATCTAAAAAGGGTCCATTTGGTTTAAGCACTTGTTTTTTTACCGTCAGCTTAAGTTATGCTTCGTGGGCACGTAAGCCCTTGCATCCATCTGTGGGGCATGGTTCATCTTAAACGCCAAAGCTTGCAACAGTCCCTAGGAATCTGATATAAACTGCTTTGGGTCGCATGAGTCCAACGATCACAGCAAATTGCAGGAGTGAGGGGAATACCATTTAAGTAATTAATTGATTATTTTTTTTTTCTTTAATAAGTGAGACCTCTTCTTTCTGTATGTTCCTTTACCCTCCTCTTACTTCTTCGTATTAAATACCATATTCTTTGAAGGCTTGAATTTCAAGTCAATGGCCCCCCTTTTTTTAGGCTTGTTCCCATATGAGCAGGGTTCAACTTCTGAATGGTAATAATAATAATAGTATGATTTCAGTATAGATATGTGAATCGCCTTATTGTGCTTACCTTTTCCATTGTTTCTGTGGTGCACTGGAATATCGTACACCTATGGCGAATTATAATTGATAAGTGCAACTGCCCTCCGCTGGGATTCGAATCTGGGCGTTTGTTTTAGAAGATACAGTGGTAGACAGTTGACCTTAACATTTGGCACCCCAGGGTAATGTGAATTCGATATTAAATGACATTTGTGGCTTAATGTTTGTTAAAATATCAGTGTACCTATATATGTCTATACAATATATGTATGTATGTATATATATATATATATATATATATATATATATATATATATATATATATATATATATATTTATACATTATACAGTATCTCAGCATACTCCCTAGGCGGGTCGCTGCTTTTAATGTGCCCTCCAGCTGATTCCATCTTGAATGGCTCATTTCAAAATTAGTGTTGTCATGTTGTTTTGCGTTTCTTCACTCTTACCTTCCCTATACATCTTGGCTTGCCATACACACACACACACACACACACACACACACACATATATATATGTGTGTGTGTGTGCTTCCTTGTACATGTAATATCGTTTATTATTTTTATTGAAATCTGGTTATTACAGACCGCAGAGTTTAATAATACGAAGTAAATTTTAAATATAAAAATACCATCTATTTTTATATATCGGTCTGCTTACTCATCAAGAGCCAGCATTGATGTAATGCCAGATTAATGTAGTAAAAACGAGACAGGTTACCTGTGTCGTTCATGTTTAAGCTCCAACAACCATAACTAGCAATTTACTAGAGTTTCTTTTTATTCCTTATACTGTGCATAATATTCAGCATACCATTTTTAGTTTTTTCATATAGGCTACTTAGAAGATTGTTTGTAAAAGAACTTATAAGTTTATAATTATTCTTGTGTAAATGTTTTTACGCGGCATATATGCATATACAGTATATACGTATGTATATGTATTATATATATGCAGTATATATATATATATATATATATATATATATATATATATATATATATTATATAATATATATATATATATATATATATATATATATATATATATATATATATATGTACATACATACACACATACATACATATCAGTCCATACACGGACGCGCGTGTATATTTATTTCCAGTTAGCTATAGTTCACTTAGCTCCATTATAAAACTGATATCTGTATTCCTGCTCACGTTCATATGATGATCCTGAACTGTCCTCCCAGCAGAGAACCTTAATGTCAAGATAAAAAGGACTGAAGGAAAGGGAAAAGAAATAGGGTTGAGAGGAGAATTATGCAAATTACTTTGTTAACGATGAAAGAGGTGAGCTTCGAAAAATAATATGGCGTTTAACGGTAAAAGTGAAAGAGCATTATATATATATAAATATGTGTGTGTGTGTGTGTGTGAGAGAGAGAGAGAGAAATTAAGGATGTGCGTATTTTTATATTCGGTATACATTTTTTTTTATCTTTATAATACCCTAGCTTACATATTTGCGCATTTGACTGGACGCTAATATAAGTGACATTTCCTTGATATTTTTTTTTTATTCCTCGTCTAGAAAAGCTTTGTTTTCCCTTGATATTTTATACAAGTCAGTTTGACCACTGGTTATATGCTCTAGTTTTCCTGTTGAAGGCATCTCTTAATTGACCAGTTTGCCTTTCTGTGTACCAGTCCATCTGCGTGGGAGAAAGTTATTGATTTATTTTTTTTCCTGCAAATCTTAAAGATAAAAAGACTTCAAACTTTTTACAAATTCCGTACCCCGTAGGGAGGTAGTGCCATCATTGCAC
>JANJGK010000011.1:64000634-64015634 GCA_039081455.1 Macrobrachium rosenbergii
ATATACTTATATATATTTTTATTTATTCACATATTTATGTAATAAAGTAGAGAACCCAATTTCATAATTGTTGTTATTAAAGACATTTATCAAAACAGTATACGTCTGCTAACGTTTACTTGAGGTGTCTGCAATTGTCGTGGCTAAAGATGCTTTTATCCTGAAATTATGTACAAATGTGGTTTTAACATACAATTATCATATCCTGCCGAGGTGTTAAGTGGGATTATGGCATCGCTTTTGAAGTTCTTGTTTGCACCAGGGATTTCCTAGTTGTCAATTTCCCTTCCTTTTGTGCCTTCATTGACAAATTAATAGACAAACCAAGATTTATTCATAGACAAACCAAGATTTATTCGAGGTAATGTTTACGTTAAATTTTGGGTCATGGATTAATATATAATTTTTTGTTTTGTTCACGGCTACCTTTCAAATCGTTATTTTAGCTTATCTTTGTATCACGCCCCTAAAATAATATAATATACTACATGTATATTTGGATGGAAATTGCCAAATAGGTATACTTAATGCAGCAAAATAATAATTGACATTACATAAAGTAATGTGTATTTGTTACCAAAAATAATTAATAATTAGTTGCATACACAACAGCAGAAAAGAAATTTGTTAAGAAATTGTTCCTTATCCCGTGAAAAAATGCTTGGTATTTACAAAGGGGATATTTACCCCAGCGAGAAATCGTTGAGTAATGTTTTCAAGTGCCATTATATCTGTCCCAGATATACGTGTCTCATGCTGACAGCAGCCGTGGTATGCAGTCGGTTTCTGAGATCATATGCTTTGAACTTCAAATTTGCAGCAGGTTACTCATTCTGCAGTCATTCCAAAGGTAAATTCGTGTAGTTTACTATGGTAATTTTTGAAGTTATAATTTGTATTAGGGTATTCATTCTGAAGACATTTTAGGGCTAAATATGTCTAGTTCATTATGGTATGTGAAAGGCGCGAAAAAAAGGGATGAACTAAATTAAAGAGTTAAAAGTAACTGCGAGCAATGAAATCTCTACTAATCCATTAACCAAAAATTCACGTAAAAATTTAACTTATATAGATATGGTAAATTTCTTTCTGCCTTGAGAAACTTGAATAGATTTCCCTTGTAATGACATGCGTCTTATTGATATTGTTTATGTTTTTATTAAAAAAAACGTCAAGGAATAGATAACAGTTCTTTTTTTTGGGGGGGGGGGCGTCGGTGCGATGACAAGCGATCAGAGATATTTTCCTTTACATGCTTCGTTTAATGACGACTAATTTGCTAATTTTCTTTCGTAAAACTGTATCCAGCATGCAATATCACTCAGAGTAACGCCAGAGAGCTAAATACCTCATTCAATCGCCCTGTCCCTTTCAGCTCAGGATATGGAATTCTCTACGTATTTCCGTAATTTCCGAAGGTATAACCTTGTTTCTTTTTTTTTTTTTTTTTTTTTTTTTTTTTTTTTTTTTTTGGAGATTTTGGTCGTCAAGTGTTAAGGAAATTTCACGAATACGTCTTTCGTCCAGTGCCCTAGTCTTGTTTTTGACACTCTTGCTCGTCATAATAAAGTTTATGTCGACGTGTGCCATCAACATACAGGTAAACCTCTCTCGTCCTCTACCTGTTCTAATCTAGTTTTGTGTTGGCTTCGTTTTCCATTTCTTATAACTTTGCATCCTTCACAGGAACCAGGTTAACCTTTTCCTTCAGGTCAAACTTCCACTTTTTCGATCACCTACAAATTTGGGCAGTCCATAGGTTTCCGTGTGTTTGTCCGTACCGTCTGTCTGTCAGATAATGTGTCCTTACCTTTTCACTGCAGCAGTGAAAGGGATTTCTTCCAAATTATTATTATTATTATTATTATTATTATTATTATTATTATTATTATTATTATTATTATTATTACTATTATTATTATTATTTCAGTAGATGAAACCTATTCACATGGAACAAGCACACCAAAGAGACCATTAACTTGAAATTCAAGCTTCCAAAGAATGTTGGTTTCAGCCTCCCATCGCAGACCCCACACTGCAGCAGTAACTGATCATGATACAGAACCAATGATTTTTCATCGCCCCGGGGGGAGACGCGAACCCGCGACATCTGAGTGGCATGCCACGACACTAACCACTATACCAGCTGACCAGCTAAACTAGGTACAAAGGTTGACAATCGTGCAAAAATGCCTAAGAAGGGAAATCGACTGTCTGTATGTGTGTGTGTGTGTGTGTGTCTCAATGTGTCCGTCACACTTACCGTGTTTGTTTTTAAAAAAATTTAAGTAAACCTTAGTTTAACCAGACCACAGAGCTGATTAACAGCTCTCCTAGGTCTGGCCCGAAGGATTAGACTTATTTTACGTTGCTAAGAACCAATTGGTTACCTAGCAACGGGACCTACAGCTTATTGTGGAATCCGAACCACAGTATAGCGAGAAATGAATTTCTATGACCAGAAGTAAATTCCTCTAATCCTTCACTGGCCGGCCGGAGAATCGAACGCTGGCCCAGGAGAGTGCTAGGCGAGTACGATATCGACCCATCCAGTGAAGAACTTGTGTTTATTTCAAGTCTGCCGAGACCAAGGTGAAGTAAACATTTTACCAAACACATCTTGTCAATATCAAATTAGCGTTGCACATTCCTATGCAAGAGCCGTAATGGCGTTCTCGACGTTTCGTCATTTGCAATACTGATAAAGAGACTTGACTAGTGGTTGGTAGGCAACATGCCTTGCTTTATTAATAGCATAATACTCATTAATATATTAATATCCTCATAATACTCGAATATATCACTTTCTATCCCATCAACCCTTTCGTCTAAAGAAAGCGAAGAAGCGATTGAAACGGGAAAGAAATATTGTTATAATTAACCCGTAAATCATCCTCTCGAATCCCGTCTTAATTAGAATGGAGTGGGGGGATTTAACACATGGTTTAGTCGGCTTTAATGAGGCATGGTCCTACGGAAGATTGAGGTCGTAGGACTAAAGGTGGGAGGTTACGTGACTGGAATTGGGAGTTAGTCGATTTGACGTGACTTAAACTATACTCAGAGCTTAGAGTGATTAGGTATTATAGGACAGAAAAGAATTTTGTTCCGTGATTTCAGGCTTTCAGTGTTAGGAGGTCACTGAAACTTAGAACTTACCTCGGCAATCAAGGCCCGTAGGGGGTTAGTGACGTCAGTGTAGGCATGGCTTAAGGTTCTTTGCAGCGTCCCTTTTCGTAGGCCCTTAGCTGCAACCCCTTTCATTCCTTTTACTGTACCTCCGCTCATATTCTCTTTTTTCTATCTTACTTTCGGCCCTCTCCTAACAATTGATTCTTAGTGCAACTGCGAGGTTTTCCTCCTGTTACACCTTTCAAACCTTTTTATTGTCACTTTCCGTTTCAGCGCCGAATGACCTCAAGGTCCCAGCGCTTGGCCTTTGGCCCAAATTTATGTTCTGTTCTGTTTTCGGCAATCTAGTGCGAGGGGTTTCGTTTAATTCCCCCTAGGCAGAAAGGCTTATCGGGTTTCCTGATTTTTTCTCTCATTTTTTATGTAGAAAATTCATTTTTAATAAGTTTTTATCAAGGGATATTTAACCATGAAGGGGAGCTGATGTTTGTTCAGCCATCGTATGTCCACTTTACGGTAGTAAAATTATAAGTACTTGAAACATGCAACGTGACAGAGGATGACAGCAATAACATGCTCCGCCGGAAACTTCGTTGAACCGTAAGACATTAATGACCTAGATTTTACATGAGTGTTAGAAATAATAATTACATTGCAAAAGGATGGTTCGGTAGATTTAATTTTTCCCGTAGTGTTTTTTTTTTTTCTTTATTTGAGAATTATATTAACAAACAATATACTTTTGGGGTAGTTACAAGGCAATTCGGAATTATGAAGGCAGTTAGTCAATGTACATTTATGTTAGTGATGTTGAGTATTTGGAATTTGGAGTGTTCTGCATTTCATATTCTTCAGAACGATAATAATAATAATAAAATAATAACAACAACAACAACAATAACAATAATAATAATAATAATATTAATAGTTGTGTTGAATAAAATGGCTGCATTTTGCGAATTGATTTTATACTGAGTTTTCTCAATTCTTCTAATAACTGAGAAAACTCAGTATAAAATCAGTTCGCAAAATGCAGCCATTTTACTCAACAAAACTTGCCTCAAAGAGGGTCTTCTTCCTTCGAATAATAATAATAATAATAATAATAATAATAATAATAATAATAATAATAATAATAATAATAATAATAATAATAATAAAAATAAAATACTCATAATAGCATGAATCTTAAAATGGAGAAGCAAATCCACAGTTATCTCTATGTGCATATATTTAAAGATAAATCAGTATAGATAGCTTTCGGGAACTTGTTCGGTTCCCCTTTTCAGTCTAAAAAGGGGAACCGAACAAGTTCCCGAAAGCTATCTATATTGATTTACCTTTAAATTATGTACATATACATAACTGTGGATTTGCTTCTCCAATAATAATAATAATAATAATAATGATACTAATAATAATAATAATAATAATAATAATAATAATTATTATTATTATTATTATTAATAATAATAATAATAATAATAATAATAATAATAATAATAATAAAACGGTTTCCTGTACAGTTTTTACTACACATACCGAAATAAATACATTATTGACGCCGATGCCCTAAAATTTGAGATGCCATTCTGTGATATGAAATCAGTAAGTAGCCTATATAGCCATAATTCAACTTGTATTTGCATTAAGCAACTTCATTTTCCTTAGAGGAAAATTTCCTGATATCCGATACAGCCACATTCATCTATTTTCCCTTGGAAATTCAGAGGCCTCACATTTTTCGATTTTTTTATTTTCTCTCGCGAAATAACGAGCTCCCTTGGCTGGCTGGCTGGCAAACAGGCAAGCGACTTGTTATTGTGTCGAAACTATCAGTTTTCGCCTGATGTCAAACAGTTTTCTACCCCACAGGGAGACCCTCGTGAAAAAATATGAAGAAAAATATTTGTTGGTCGGTTAGAGGTCTGCAGTGCTGAGCAGCCCCACTCTCTCTCTCTCTCTCTCTCTCTCTCTCTCTCTCTCTCTCTCTCTCTCTCTCTCTCTCTCTCTCTCTCTCTCTTTGTGTACAGTAAAGGGAGTTTTTAGTCTTGACTCTCTCTCTCTCTCTCTCTTTGTGTACAGTAGAGGGAGTTTTTAACCTTGACTCTCTCTCTCTCTCTCTCGTCTCTCTCTCTCTCTCTCTCTCCTTCTCTCTCTCTCTCTCTCTCTCTCTCTCTGTACGGTAGAGGGAGTTTGTGATTTTGGCTCTATGCAAGGTAAAGGAAGTTTTTTATTCTCTCTCTCTCTCTCTCTCTCTCTCTCTCTCTCTCTCTCTCTCTCTCTCTCTCTCTGTGTGTGTACGGTAAAGGAAGTTTGTGGATGTAACTTCTCTCTCTCTCTCTCTCTCTCTCTCTCTCTCTCTCTCTCTCTCTCTCTCTCTCTACGGTAAAGGAAGTTTGTTGATGTAACTTCTCTCTCTCTCTCTCTCTCTCTCTTCTCTCTCTCTCTCTCTCTCTCTCTCTCTCTCTCTCTCTCACAGTTCCTGAATGTTGCTTGAGATTGATTTGGTCTCTAGTGGGCTTTCATCTGTTGTATTTTTGTTTATTATTCTTTGCTTCCTTCTCCACTTTCTCTTTCTTTCACATTGAGGATTTTGTTATGCTGAAGTTTGCTTTGCAGGTCAATAGTCGCTCAAGATTGTTTAGTGTATTTGTTTTTATTTTCAGTGATAATAATAATAATAATAATAATAATAATAATAATAATAATAATAATAACAACAACAACACCATTTTAATAAGACATTTCTACCTCTCCGATCATTCCTTTTTTAAATAGGAGGGGAAGAATACCTTAAAGAAAAGGAAGGTATTTAGGGGTCTGAAAGATGCTACACATGGAATAAAAATCGGTCACTTTCAATTGCCTTAACTGGTACAAAATCAAGGTCATTTAAACATGGAGCAGGTATATTGTTCAGAAATTCAGGCTTTAAGTACAATAAATGGATTATTTTCTTTTTCTGTAGCTTGTAAAACCACAGAAATTCCAAGAGTCGTGATAGTCTCTACAATAATAATAATAATAATAATAATAATAATAATAATAATTATTATTATTATTATTATTATTATTATTATTATTATTATTATTATTATTATTATTATTATTATTATTGTGTAGACATTCCTGTCTTGCTGCACAGTTGACTATAACTGCCTTCTGATGCATCAAAAAGCAGTGAAACTTCGGCTGATCACCGTAGTTGTTATTGTGATTAGTATGTAATTGTGAAAAGCATTTCATTATAGTGCCCTAGCAACCTACCGATCAACAAAGCAACCGTGTAGGTTGCCTGGCACTATAATGAAACCCTTCAGACTCCCTGGCCGCGGCTACAGGAATATACAACAGTGATATTCGTTGGCAGCTAGATTTTAGATCATTTTGGTTCTTTTGGGCTGACAGAGGATAATTTGGATCAAGTTGGGGTCTTATTTTAAATCACAAACGCATAAATAAGTAAAGTGATGTATTGTTAATTATTACTATTGTTATTTTTATTATTATTATTATTATTATTATTATTATTATTATTATTATTATTATTATTATTGATAATAGCAATAATACCATTCATGTGTTCACATTTTCTTACAATAAATATAAAAAAATAATTTTAAATGGCCCCTAATTTGTAAACAAAAGTGTTTAAAATCTGGAAATAACGTCTAGAAACGCCCCTCTGTCACACGTATAATAATAATGATAATAATAATAATAATAATAATAATAATAATAATAATAATAATAATAATAATAATAATAATTATTATTATTATTATATTATTATTATTATTATTATTATTATTATTATTATTATTATTATTATTATTATTATTATTATTATTATTATTATTATTAGAAATGTGTACACATCTTTCTTGCAAAAAATAAAAAGATTAATAGTTCCAGAAAGCCCCATTATTATTTCTAAACGAAACCTGCAAATAACATCCTCTGTCATACTTTCCTCCCCATTTTTGCGACGACGTCCAGGGAAACTTAAATAGCCTGAGTTAAAACAGCATTATCTTGCCCCTAAACTTTATTCCTGGGGAGGAGAAATTTCTTGACAGATTAAAGATTTTTTTTTTTTTTTTTTTTTGCTTTATGCTGGAAGTGTCGAGAAATTTCGAAAGTTTAATAAAAACGTTCCCCTTTTGAAGGTGCTTGATGCGATGGATTGGAGGTGCTTATCATGATGGACTGAGGACACATCATCATTTTCATGATAGGGACGTCTGTAGCATTACATTTATGGACATCATGTCACTAAAATGATAGTTATGAAAGCTGTACGTAGCATAAGCGGAGTAAGAAGTGTTAAAAGGCTATCTAGGTGAAAAATGTATCTTGAATGTTTTGAGGTGGTTTGGTCACATAGAGAAAATGCTGCAGAGCTTCGTGAAGTTGGTGAACTGGATCTTTTCAGCATAGAGAATTCATTGTTGGTCTGTCATATATAGGAAGAGCTTGTCTGTGATTGTCCCATATATATATATATATATATATATATATATATATATATATATATATATATATATATATATATACATACACACATATATACATACATATATATATGTGTGTGTATGTATATTAAAACTATAAGTGGCAGTTACAGTAACTAGAAGAATTGAACTTCATGTTCAGAGTTGCAAGCAAATGCAAGTTACGAAAGTTCCGTTTTCTCGCTTAATTGCCAGTCATATATATATATATATATATATATATATATATATATATATATGTGTGTGTGTGTGTGTGTGTGTTTGTATATATAAATATATTTATATATATACACATACATACATAAGTATAGATGTATACATATACATGAATGCATACTCACGTTGATTCATCTTAAACTAAGAGAGAGAGAGAGACAGAGAGAGAGAGAGAGAGAGAAAAGGGCGCAAGAGAAAATAACAGTAATGATCCTGGAAGGCATCTTAAAAGGGGAGGCATTGATCCAGGTAAATTACAAGGAACCGAGTTATTCAGGTCTCTTTAATAAGGCCCTATTTCTCGTCATGTCATTATTTGTTCAGAGGCAGGCGGATGGCTGGGAAGAGCTTAAAAGGGAACGATGGTAATGATGATGATGAAGGAGGAGAAAGGGGTTTGGGAAGAGAATATGGAGAGGAGGATCAGAATAAAGATAGGTGACGGGATCTCTTTTTGACGTTTATTGCTGTCAACTTTTATTTTTATTCAGAAGCGCAAATGTGAAATGGAACAATTGTAGGAGACTACTGACTGGCTAGACAAATTTCCACTGAATCAAAGATGTGATAAATAAAGTAAAGTCCACTGAATCAGAGATGTGTTAAATAAAACCAAACTCCACCGAATCAAAGATGTGCTAAATTAAACCATTTCTCACCCATTCAGAAATGTGATAAATAAAACCAACTTCGATCCATTCAGGTATGGCGTAAATAAAACCGATTTCGACCTATTCAAAGGTGTGTTAAATAAGGAATAGAGAGACGAAAGTAATACGCAAAAATAGGATAGATTCAATACGAAAGAGGCTGCACAAAATACGCTCAGCCCCGAGAGGAAATTGCATGTCAAGGACTTTACCTCCTCAGTGATGTCACATTATACATATATATATGTGTGTATATATAATATATATATATATATATATATATATATATATATATATATATATATATATATATATATATATATATATGTATATATATATATATATATATATATATATATATATATATATATATATATATATATATATAATAGTTCAGAGGATGCACCCTATTCATATGGAACAAGCCCACAGGGGCCATTGACTTGAAATTCAAGCTCCCAAAGAATTTAGTGCTCACTAGGAAGTAAGAGAAGTTAAAGGGAAATACAAAAAGAAGAGATCTCACTTATTAGAAAGAAATAAATAAATTGATAAAAAGATCAAAATTTATTAAAATGCAAGGAGAATAGCATTAGAATAATAATGCATTGCAGCCACTTTTCGAAAGAAATACCGAATAAATACGAGAATTCCAATTCAGAAAGTGAGTGTTTTTGTTTAATCAACCCGGTTGACCCTCGAGTTACTTCCATGCGGTATCTGTGAGATCTCACAATGAGGAGGGGAAAAAATGAGAGCCATACAGGTAACGTCCAAAGTAATACCTGTAAAACGGGAGCGGAGGAAAAAGGATTTTGAAATTGGATGCTGTGGTCGGTGGGAACGGTATAGAGAGGATAGAAAACAAGAAATTAAATTGATAAGAAGCGATAAGTAAATATGGGAGAAACGGTAAAGAAAAAGAAAATATTTAGGGGATGGGATATAAAGCAATAAGTAAATATGGGAGAAACGATAAAGAAAAAGAAGATGTTTAGGGGCTAGGTGGGTCGTAAAGGAAAAGAAATAGCTCAAAATAAATAAGACAAAAATGCAAGATAACACGGATAGAGAATATAGGGTGGATGGACTTGTAGGGGATAGAATGACAAGCAGGTGAGAGGGTGCAGCCCACATTAAATAAACAAGAGAATAGATTAAAGGATCAAGCCATCCGTTGTGCGAGAGAGAGAGAGAGAGAGAGAGAGAGAGAGAGAGAGAGAGAGAGCACAATACTGTCGTTTTGGTAAAATTTAATGTGACGGCAGTCGTTATTATTATTATTATTATTATTATTATTATTATTATTATTATTATTATTATTATTATTATTATTATTACTGTTGAGCAATTTTAATGACTTTTGGTTATTATCATTATTGTTACTGTGAGGGAGTTAAGTTCCAGGAAATCGCATGTTATTTATTTATTAATTTATTTATTTATTATTATTATTATTATTATTATTATTATTATTATTATTATTATTATTATTATTATTATTATTGTCAACTTTGAGCTCCGACGATTAGGAGACAGGTCCAGCGTATAAACAGATTGTAGACTAAAGGCATATTCATTTATATGCACAGTGTTTGATAAAAAAGAGTGTATAAGTTTCACACAGATCTAAAGAATCTGTTTTTGATAACCTTGACCTAAAACACGTGCAGCAGCTGGTTAGAACCTGGTTTTTATAAAACCGTTCCAAGTAAAATAAATTGGTTAAAATGCTCAACGCTTTCACTCCCCAGATCCGAATTCGAATTTCGGGCTGGAAAAGGAAATATTTGTTCATTTCACTTCATGTTCGGATCTGCAAAGGATTGGACCGGAAACTGTATCGAAAATATTGTGAAATCACAGCACTAAGATGTATTTAGAAGTTGACAGAAAAAAAAATATATGATAAGGATTGGTAGCTTATTATACGAGGAGAGTTTAGAAGCTTACTGAGAATCATTAAAATCTATAATTAAGATATATCAAAGCCCCTCTGCCCATTAGTCAGTCTTGATGCCCAGAGCTGCCCCCATAACATCGAGATCCTTCTTGTGATGCTGAGATCCTCCTCATAGTGCCAATATCCGCATCAGTTGCTTCAGATAGTTAAGCTACGATGAGGATGAAATGCTTTAAAAAATTGGAATTAAAATAATTCGATTTACGCAGAATATTCAACAGCAGATTCAGAAGAGTTAAATTAATTTTTATTATTATTATTATTATTATTATTATTATTATTATTATTATTATTATTATTATTATTATTATTGGCGAATACATCCACAATGGTGCCAGTGTAAATATATATTAAATCATTTATACAAAACGAGAGCTTTCGAGAGCCTGCTCGATTCTCCTTCTCAGGTTGAGAAGGTGAATCGAGCAGGTTCTCGAAAGCTCTCGTTCTGTATAAATATTTTTGATAAATATTTACACTGACACCATTGTGGGTTTCCTCACCGTTTTAGTGACTCATTCTATTATTATTATTATTATTATTATTATTATTATTATTATTATTATTATTATCGTTATAGAAGTCGCCTGATGGAAATTTCTCAAGATGAAGTTAAGCGAATAAAGTATCCAAAGCATTTATATTTTTACAACTAGTCCTTTTCGAACTGCAAAGGAGAAGAGTATAAGTTGCAAAACGCATTTACAAGTAACTAGTTACTATTACACAAAGCAAATAAACAGTCCAGAAACAATCTGTAAGTATTAAAATAATCAAATACAAACAAAGAATATGTAAATACAAAACAACTGATAACTAAATAAAAAGGAAACGGAACGAAGATTAAATTAAAATGAAATGAAGAACTGTCTCTCCAATTAAAGATAATTTTCTCGATCTTGATTGTTGTCCCACTTCTTGTAATTATTGTAATTATGATTATTAAGATCGTGCAAGCGTTCGTACAGAAGCTTAAGTTAAAAGGTTGTTAACATGAAAAACAAGCTTCCACGGAAGAGACTGCCCAAATGTATAAGAAAAAAATAGTCAAGAGTTTTTGTTCTTTCAGTGACAAATGCTGGGAACAAGGAGTGTAAATTTATGCGTCCCTTCCCCTTTTAAAAACAGAGAATAACAAATAGATAAATGCGAGTCAACAAAGAGGTGATTATGTATTTACATGAATTGAAATGAAAGTGCGGAAATGAGGCGATGATGTTTGATGCTTTGAATTAGCGCGTTGGGATAATGTATTCATGCCTACGAGCAAGAATACATAGGTGCATATACTGAATGCGGGTATGTATTAGAATGTTATCATGTATGCTTAATTTTAGATAATAAATGTCTCCATTTTGTACATTTTTAGAATAGAATAGAATTTTAAAATTGGCATATTTAGAGCTAAAGAATACAAAAGAATGGCAGTGTGTTTTGATTTAAAAAAAATTATATTCACAGATTAAGTGCATAACGTTTCGGACATTCGAATTTTATTTAAGTTAAGAAAGTTAACCGTTTGTGATTGTATTTGGTGTCGTACATAATAATAATAATAATAGTAATAATAGTAGAGAAACAAATCCACAGTTATGTATGGGTACATATATTTAAAAACAAATCTATACAGAGAGCCTTCGGGAATCTGTTCGATTTCCCGTTTCAATCTATGAGATTGAAAAGGGAAACCGAAATAAATTTATTTCTAACTGTGGATTTGTTTCTTCATTTCAAGACTCATGCTACTATGAGTATTCTTAATAATAAAATAATAATAATAACACTATTATTATTATTATTATTATTATTATTATTATTATTATTATTATTATTACTCCGCTTCAAAAGGCTATGCAGATAACGGCGCATTGCTGTTCATACCGAGAGAGAGTTACGTAACCTGAGAGAGAGAGAGAGAGAGAGAGAGAGAGAGAGAGAGAGAGAGAGAGAGAGAGAGAGAGACAGGGGGAATCTTTTTGAGGTCGCCCTCGAGCTAAGTAGTGCCCTGAAATTGAGCCTTGTGTAGGGAGGAGAAGGTCTCGTTGAGCATGTTGAGGAGAATCTCGATAAAAGGGGGACCTTGGCACTGAGGGTCTGGCCTCAAAAAAATAATTAATATGAAGTTTGGTCGATCTTTCCTGCCCCCTTTTCCGTTGGTGTGAGGGGTGCGTGTGTTTTAACGGTACTGAAAGGGGGGTCTAGGTTTAAGGGAGTTTTTTTTTTTTTTTTTTTTTGTCAACGTGGTGTTTGTGGGAAGTATTGATATATTACTTTGGTTATATATATATAATATATATATATATATATATATATATACACATAAATACACACACATATACATGCATACATATACTGTATATGTGTATATATATATATATATATATATATATATATATATATATATATATATAATATTTATATATTTATATATATAACCATTTGTTTACATGATTTATTTGATGGAAGTCAGTCCTCGTTAAATTCACCCCTGATGTTTTAACATGATTAATCTTATTGAAACTTCGTTAACCTAAACCTCGTTTGTTTGGGGGTTGCGGTTGCCAGCCTTGTGCCCTTTACTTTTAACTGCGACCCACTACAGTTAATTTAATGTTAGTTATATGATTCACAAGTTAAGTAAAGAGAGCCACAGTGGGCATTAAAGATATTACGCCAGTTATAATCTGCTTCAATGACGTTGCCTTATTAGGTACTGTCTAAAATAACTGTCAAGTTTACTGAAATTATTGCCATAAATATTGCTGTGGGATGTGATACCTTAATAGAAGACTAGGAACTTGACAGGTTCGTCCCTTTTTGTTGACGAATTATACCATAATAACTTTGTTCGAATCGCTTATTATCTTATGAAAGTTGTTGATAGCTTTGTTCGAATCGGTTATTATCTTGTAAAAGTTGTTGGAAAGTATGTGTTACGCGAAGGATCAGTAAAACAACACTGCTATGTCATGTTAATTAGCTCATAACCTTTATTTTAGTAACTCTGCTACAATCCAATTACTTTGTCTTTTGATAAGTCTCTGAAAGTCATTGAAGTTTATTGGCATCTTGCTATAAGAATAGAAGGCTTTATGTTATGTCATTTTACCGTATGCTAATTAACTTAGTTTACGGAGACTAGACGTTTTTTCAAGACCCTTCGAGCGCTCCCCCACCTTTCCTCTATCCTCCTCCTCCTCCTCCTCCTCCTCCTCCTCCTCCTCCTCCTCCGCCTCCGCCTCCCCCTCCTCCTCCTCCTCCTCCGCCTCCTCCTCCGCCTCCGCCTCCGCCCCCGCCTCCCCCTCCTCCTCCTCCTCCTCCTCCTCCTCCTCCTTTCTTCTCAGGGCGCCTCTTCAAGGCGAAGCTGAACAAAGAGCTATTACGAAAGGCGTTCCATTTTCAGCTGAACAGAATTTATATTATCCGGGGTGCTCACAAGAGCAAGAGCCTGTGCTGGTATAAGGCTGCCTAGATCTAAAGATACTGCTACGCAGGTTTCATTTTCTTTCCAAATTCTTTCTGAAATATTGTATCTCGTTTGTCTTCATTTATTTATTGATGTCACCTATGATTAACACACTAAAGTAAATAATAATACACTTATGCAATTCTTCACCTCAGCTTAATCCCTAGTCGGGGTCGCTGTTTTTATTGAGAAATTTTCAGGCGTTTTCCGATACTCAGTGCACCACTGATTTCCTAATTTATATTGGCAGATGTTTTACGAACGGCTGCCTCCTGACTCTAGCCCTCCCTAAATATTTATCCGGGTTTAGAAAAACAAGTAAAAAATGCATCGAGTTTTCTGTACAGCTGCTACAGCGTATAATCAAAGCCACCGAAAATAGATCTCTTTCGGTGGTTTCGGTATAATGCTGTATGAGCCTCGGCCTATGAAACTTTGACCGCGGCCCGGTGGTGGCCTATCCTATGTTGTTGCCAAAAGCACGATCATGGATAACTTTAACCTTAAATAAAATATAAAAAAAAAACTAATGAGGCTAGAGGGATACAATTTGGTATGTTTGATGACTGGAGGGTGGATGATCAACATACCAATTTGCAGGCTTCTAGCCTCAGTGGTTTTAAGATCTGAGGCGGACAGAAAAAAGCGCGGACGGACAGACAAAGCCGGCACAATATTTTTCTATTCAGAAAACTAAAAATCCACTCACGTGATCATTTATAAGTAAATGGGAAAAATTGACACCTTGCAAAAACTGCTGTCTCCTTCGACATATAATGACATATGCAGACGCGGTTAATCATCCCTACAGAATATTTTACCAGAAAAAATCAGTAAACTCTACAAGGATTGGCTCAAAAACTCGCCTTCGAACTAAGCCCTACACACGCGTACGTGCGAACAAACAGATAAAAAAAAACTCATAAATACCTACTGCTACACATAGTTGTTGTTACACACAAACCCTTGATCTGTGAAAGAAAATTTTTTATTGCTTAGTCAGCTAAAGTCTTTGCATAGTAAAATCTCGTATTCTCGTTTCCGTTCTCTTAGTTT
>JANJGK010000011.1:64020634-64038134 GCA_039081455.1 Macrobrachium rosenbergii
TAGATCAACTTCAGACAAGGAATGAAATGTATCTAATGTGAATTTAAACCTCACGCAAAACAAGGACTTTTTATATTTACTCAGTCTATTGTTCAGACTTAATGCTGAAGGAGGTCGTATTTTGATCTGATGTACCATTTAAATTTAATACTGAACAAGAAAGTCTTCTGTTAATGTATTTCTGCTTTCCCTTCGTGCAAGACAAGAAAAAAAGTCTTGCATTAACGTAATGCCCTGTTAACCTTTCTTGCAAACAAGAGAAAAGTATTGTGTTACCGTAACGCATTCGAACCAGCCATGAGGAACAAGAAGCACTTGAATTAACGCAGCTGGCTACTTACCATTCTTACGGAACAACGAAGTCATACAACACAAAACGCTGTTTTCTTGCAAAAGATGCCTTGTTGTTGCAAGAACCAACTCGAGCTGGACGTAACAACAGGCGATATTTTCAACACACAATAAAGCCGGAATTACAGGAGAGTAAAAAAAAAAAAAAAATTCCCCGATCCTACAATGGAGTAAATTGCCTCGGCTCTTCCCCCCTTGTATTATATCAGTGCTGTTCAGCGGCGTAATTGCGCGCGATACTGGAGGCTCTCTGGGTGTTGGGACTATTGAACGAATCTGGACTCGAAATAAGGGAAAATAAAATCTCCGTCGTACAATGGAGCTGGCAAATTCTCCAGGTTTTCTGCTGCCTTGTGTATCTTCACATTTTGTGTGTAACGTAATTGAATGATCCCAGAGGCTAAAAACGATGAAGGCGAAGAAATCCACACCCATTATTTATGGTCGTTATTCAGAATGTTCTCACACTTGTATGGAACAAGCCAGAAAGGACACGAACCTTATTAAGTGACCTCTAAAGGGCAAAGGTGCTTTCTAATTTCTCTTTTTCTTTTACGTTGGTCACTATACTGGGTGGTTTCCGTAGGGGGGTAGCGCCGTCAGTGCACCTCATGTGGTGCACTGTAATCATTTACTTAAGGTTCTTTGCAGCGTGCCTTCGGCCCCTAGCTGCAACCCCTTCCATTCCTTTTACTGTACCTCCTTTCATATTCTCTTTCTTCCACCTTACTTTCCACCCTCTCCTAACAGTTGATTCATAACGCAACTGCGAGGTTTTCCTCCTGTACACCTTTCAAACCTTTTAATGTCAATTTCCGTTTCAGCGCTGAATGACCTCATAGGTCCCAGTGCTTGGCCTTTGCTTAAATTCTATATTCAACTCAATTCAACTATACTGTGATAGTTCTCTCTGGGAGTCAGCAAACTTACAGGCTTGTCTAGTATGCACATTCCATCTTGAATAATGATATAAGATGGAACAGAAGAACAGAACGTGGATAAGGAACCATTAATACGTAGGTGAAAAAAATGAGGTAATTGAACATGTCATAATTATGTACATACGTCCAGGTGATAGGAACATTAATCTTACACAATCTACGATTCAGGGAGATTTCCTCGCTAGGACCCTTAAAAATTTCAAATTTCTTCATTAGTTTTGTTGACGATTTCTAGAGTTCATTTAACGTTTTTCCTTTTTAATTCTAGGTGGCAATTTTGTTTTTGTTTTTTTATAGATTTGTATTGAGCAATTACGTTACTCTCCTAAAAAAAATATTTCACAGTAATGGTTTTTTGTTACTATGAATTTTGTTGCAGATTTGTGAAAGTCTTCAACTTCTCTGTTTATTATTCAAGGAGGCAATTTACTTTTTGATTTTTATAGATTTGTTTTCAGAAATTTCGTCACTGTCCTGAGAAAGATTTTTTACGGTAATGATTGTATTATTATGAGTTTTGTTGCAGATTTCTGAAGATCATTTAATTTTTGTTCTTTTGTAATTCAAGGAAGCAATTTTACTTTTGTTTTTGTTGTAGACTCGTATTCAGAAATTACATCATTATTCTGAAAAAATCATTCATATAAACGAACTTTCGTTATCATGAGTTTTGTTGCAGATTTCTGAAGGTCGTGTAATTTTTTTCCTGGAAGGTAAGGCAATTTTTTTTTTTTTATTCAAGAAGTCAATTTTGCTGTTGTTTACGTATTAGATTTATATTCAGAATTTACGTCGCTATCCTGAAAAAATAATTCATAATGATGAATTCTCGTTATTAGCATAATTTTACATAAATTACATACCAGTAAGTCCACGTGAGCCGTCAAAACAAACGAAAATTACACCCCCATTCTCTTAATATTTACCAGCTCTCACTCGAGCATCTCCCCTTTAATCGCGTCCCTAACGAGATGTGCCCATTTTGACCATACACCTGGTGAGAGCGGTCCGCTGACTGACGCCCGAACAGATACTTCAAATGAGTTCGCGATTCACCCAGGAAGAAGTTTGTTGTTGTCAGGTACTCGTATCGATTTCGGGAACAATACGCGTCTCTGCTCCCCAACGCCGGAGGCACAGTGACTGTGTTGTATGTTGATTGGCATTGTCTTTTCGCTTTTTCCCCCCTCTTGGTTGTTCCTCAAGGATGAGTGTTCTTTATAATATAGTCACAATAATTTCAGTTTACTGTGTGTGTGGACGATGGATTAAGTTGCTGTACATGCTAGGAATTAGAGAGTTCTTGCATTCGAACTCAGCATTTGCTCGATCAACATAGACTTGCAACGATAGTATAATTCTTTTCTTTCAGTGTGTATATGTATGTATGTACGTTTTCAAATATTATGCCATGAGTAATTAATCAATAACCAACCCTCGTTACCTTGGCCATATCATAAGGTGCACCCAACGAGAATCATATATGGTAAGTACTTACCGTATATGATTGTTTCTTTGTGGTAAAAAAGGATTCGATCTTAGTTGGATATGTGTGGCTTAATATTTGAAAGTATGTATACATATATACATGTATATATAATGTATATGTATACGTATATATAGGTTATGTGTGTGTATGTTTGTGTGTGTATATACAGATACAGAGAGACTATGTACAGTTCTCTTTTTGTCCCCCTACTTCCACTCCAGAATAAAAAAATAAAAAAAAACAGATGCGCAGCAAATACCTTTGATTCTGGGAAGGTAATCAGTGATGCCGCCAGTAAGATTGTTATTTCTCCTATTCCTGTCTAGCATAGGTATTACGCGAGTGGTGAGAGAAGGTATCGCTGACAATTTCCCTATCGGCAATTTGTTAGAGGGTTTTTTTTATATATTTTGCTCGAAGAAATACATTTTGATGTGTTTCCTTCATAAAAAAAATACAGAGCTGTTTAGCTTATCGTTGGTAGGGTGAGAGAGGTAATACTAAGTATATTACTATTTCCAAAGCGTAGTATGATGTATATATGTAGTGTCAAGTTAAGGAATACAGTATTCTGTCTTTATCAGGAGAAATATTGTTTACTGTTATTGTCAGGATGAAAAAATATAGTATTTAGCATTCTCTCCCCACTGAAAACGAAAGTGCTGTATTTTGCGTACTTCCATTACCGTTATAAAAATACAGTATGTTGTACAACACCATTGCTAGTATACAGAGACAGTGAGTAGGATAAGAAAGGCAGTAATATAACTATAATAATAATAATAAAAAGAATACCATTTACTTACACCAAGTGACATGTAATAAGAATAAATAATAAGTAACATCAAGGGAATAAAAATACATCAAGTTGTATTTTAGCAAGCCAAGGTAATGAAAATTCATTGCGCCTCGCCAGCCATAGATTCAGAGAGCTGTAGGAACAAGAAATGTTCTCAAATTTCTCTGCGTTCAATTAGATAATCTAGAGATTGTGTGTCTGTAAAATGATGCTTCGTGGTACTGTATGTTCAACGAAGTACTTTTGAATTCCTTATGCTTGAAGTGAAATGCGTTGCATTTACTGTGTTTCCAGTAAAATTCTTTTGAATTTTGTGTAAGATCAAGTGCTTCTGAGTTACTGTGTGTCCAAGAAAATAGAAATGAGTTAGTTTTTATCGAGAAAGTACTTGTTGTCCCTTGACATAGCCGTTTTTTACGAACGATTAGATCCTTTGTGTCCGATAAAATACCCTTGAGCTACTCTGAGACTGATATAATCCTCTTGAGTTATTTTATGGCAAATAAATTACTCTCGAGTTTTTTATTGACAGTCAGATAACCTTGAGTTGCTTTGTGTTCGAGGAAATGCATTTGCGTTGCTTCATGTTTTTTAAAGATAAAATGTTACTAATTTGCTTCGTTTCCGATAAAGTGCTGTTGAGTTCCTCTGTGAGAGATAATATTGACGGGTGATACGCCATTGAACTAACACATATCCGATTAAATGCTCAAGTTGATTTATATCAGTTAATTTAATATTGAGTTACTATTTTGCCTATAAAATCTTCTTGGGCTATTTCACGGCCAATAAAATACGTTTGAGTTATTCATTGGACGGTATCATAATCGTCAATTACTTTACTTGCAAGAATCAATGTATCTATTGAAGGCATATTCAGTAGTGATAATGGTTTCATTACTTATTTAATTGGGAATAGGATTCACATTTGTCATATTTTCATGCTCCAGTAAATCCTCGACTCCAGGTTTTATCATCTGGTTGCAAATGAGAATATTACAGTGAAATATTAATTATTTAGACTGACAGGCCATAAAAAAATGAAAGTTATTTAGGTCACATTGAATGAGAAGTCTACGTGCCGTTCTATTGTTTGTCCTTGTACTCTTGTACCTAATGTATATATATACAATATATACACACGCACATACACACTATATATATATACATATATGTATGTGTATATATACATATAAAATATGTACAATATATATATATATATATATATATATATATATATATATATATATATATATATATATATATATATATATATATATATATACAGTATATATGTGTGTGTGTGAGTATGTGTATATAATGAAAACATCTTTATTTCATAACTTCAACCGGTTTTGGAAAAAACACTGCCCCTTATAAAAAATTGCATAAAAAAACACAAAAGTTAAATATCCTTTAAACATCGTAAATAATAGCTTAATATTGCAGTTCTGCCTGCGAGGAAAAATATCTGTTATGTAAAAGTAAGAAAAAGACATTATTTTTGTTCCTTTCATCGACGCGGAACTATAATTTATTGGCATAATACCTTAGAGTTCAAAACATGATTCTTTTAATATTTTTGCAGACACTAGGATGGAGATGGTGTTTTCACTGAAATGGGTTGTTAAATAAAGGTGATACTTGTACAAGTGCTGGTTTTCATTTGATCGAGATCCCTTAACTCATACATACATATATACATGCAAACAGTATATATATATATATATATATATATATATATATATATATATATATATATATATATATATATATACATATATGTATATATATATGTACATTATATGAATATATTATATATACATATGTATTTTTTGTGTGTTTGTATGTGTATGTATAAGTGTTTACATTTTTTAGAAATATTTATTAGAGTTCAAAACAATCACAGCCTCTTCTCTAGTGGTCAGTGTTGAATTCTGCCATCATTAAACTTTACAAACTTACCTGTGAAAAAATAGATATATATATATATATATATATATATATATATATATATATATATATATAAATATATATATATATATATATATTATATATATATATATATATATTCAGTGGGAAACCTGTATATAAAGTTTGAATATTCGTAACCAACATGGAAGTTCAAGTTGGGGTAAACTCGAGAGAGAGAGAGAGAGAGAGAGAGAGAGAGAGAGAGAGAGAGAGAGAGAGAGAGAGAGAGAGAGAGAGAGAGAGCCCTTTATATTGCGTGTTTCGGTAAAAAAAACTCATGGCTGTAGTTACGATAAACCGAAGGCAGACGATGGTAACTGACTTGCTGTAATAGAGTCTTTCACTTTACACCGAGTTTTTTTAGGTGGTTCGATATAGTAGCATTTTGTGGTTAGGAATTCAGCGTATCACACTGCCCTCGGCGAGGTGGTTACATCCTGTATTTAATGTTACTGGCGGAAAAATAGCTAACCAGATTGGGTCTTTTCTTAGGTAGGCGGAGAATGCCTGTGAATGTTGCCGATATATAAGCGTGTGTGTGGATATATATATACTGTATGTACATATATACAGTATATATATATATATATATATATATATATATATATATATATATATATATATATATATATGTGTGTGTGTGTGTGTGTGTGTGTGTGTGTGTGTGTGTGTGTGTGTGTTTGCACGTATATAACTGTGTGTGTATTTCATATCCTACGTAGTGCCTGAAATAGCTAACCTGTGAATGTTACCGATATATATATATATATATATATATATATATATATATATATATATATATATATATATATATATACATACACATACACAGTATATATATGTGTGTGTATGTGTATATATATATATATATACACTATATATATGTATATATATTATATATATATTTGTTTTATATAACACATACATACATACATACATACATACATATTACTTTTACCTAGTCCTGGAAGGGTATAAAGCAGACCCATATAGATGGTGGCAGGATAAGAGAGTCTGCCGCTCAGACTGCTTATTTAAAATCCACGTCCTCACCTGAGTGGTATGTTAAAAAAAACAGTGACATGTAAGGGTCTGGTGTGTAATGTCCTGTACCGGGGGCGTTGAGTTATATTTAGACTTGAAAGTCAAGAGAGACAGCAGTTTGAAAATAGCACATAACACATCAGGTATTATTTAATATTTTAACGGTTTGTTTTTATTTCGGTATTATTATTATTATTATTATTATTATTATTATTATTATTATTATTATTATTATTATTATTCAGAATATGCAAGCATTCTTGTATGAATAAAGAAAAATAATGAAGAGAAGATAAATAAATAATGGTAAGTTATCGAAGAAGTAATAGACGATTTTACGCAAATTAAAAAAAGTAAATTCAGATATTTACTTTTATATTATTTGCACTTACGTTCCGTAATTTATTTTCCAAGCTTATGTGCAATGTAAGACATAAGTTATAGTTATCAATTTTGCTCTTATTACTGGTATTATTTAGACAATTCCATGAAACTGTACATCCTAACTATTGATTCATAGTACGACTGCGAGGTTTTCCTCCTGTTACACCTTTCAAACCTTTTACTGTCAATTTCCGTTTCAGCGCTGAATGACCTCATAGGTCCCAGTGCTTGGCCTTTGGCCTAAATTCTGTATTCATTTCATTTCATGAACATACCGACTACAAGCCCGGATAAGAGAGGAGGGTTGAACGCATATCTAACGCCTTTTCCTGCGGAATACCTAGGCAAAGGGTTATAATGAGGCCCGGAAGCAGTGGAGTTTATTATTATTATTATTATTATTATTATTATTATTATTATTATTATTATTATTATTATTATTATTATAGTTTGGCTTAATGAGAGCACTGTCATGTTTTTAGACTCATTTCCCTTTATGTGAAATTTGAAAATGAGAGTTGGTTAAAGTTAAAGCAGTTGGACAGCATAGTAGAAAAGGCCAGAGGGAAGGAATGAAAGTAAAAGGAAGCGAGTTATGCAGCTGATGAATACAGCAAGCCCAAGTGAGGTGTATTTACAATTATCAGTTACCTTCCAGACCTTGCAACTTCCGCCAGTTCCCGAGAAGTGAATGATGCAGGTTCAGGTGCTCATTCGAACACTCCAATTCTCAGTACCTCTTAATTAGTGACATCTGCTCCATTATGCATGCTTTCCTATACCCGGAAGAGATGCTGCAGTGGTCCTCTACGTACGAACAGAACGCGAGATGAAATGTAAAGTAAAGACAATAAGACGATGTAAACAGAGTTCGAGAACGATGACAGAGGGCGATGTGTATAATGTCAAACCGTAGGACGATGTAACTGAATGTCCTGAGGACGATGTGAAGAAACTCTTAGTACGATTTGAATAAAATAGTTTGAGGGCGATGTATGTAAAGCCAAGAACGGAGTATGATTTGAATATAAAAAAGTTTGAGGACGATGTATGTAAAGCCAAAGAACGGAGTATGATTTGAATATAAAAAAGTTTGAGGACGATGTATGCAAAGCCAAAGAACGGAGTACAATTTAAAAAAAAGTTTGAGGACGATGTATGTAAAGCCAAAGAACGGAGTATGATTTGAATATAAAAAAGTTTGAGGACGATGTATGTAAACCCAAGAGCGGAGTACGAATTGAATAAAAGAAGTTTGAGGACGATGTATGTAAGGCCAAAGAACGGAGTGATCAGTGTCCAAGAATTGTGTATGCAAAAAGAACCCGAAAACTAGATATAAATAAATCCAAGAACGATGTAAACTAGCCCCAAGAAAGACGTAAGTAAGCAAAGCAAGAGAACGATGTAGATTATTTATGAAGGCGATGTAAAAGTAAATAATGCTTGAGAACAGTGTTAAAAGCCTCTGAACGATATAAACGATACCCAAGGCCATTATAAAAGAGAGAACAATAACAAAGACACAAGACTTCATTGTGCAAATTTGGAAAACAGTATTAACAGTTATGACCAGAAAGTTCGATAACAGTAGATGCTTCAATGTTGGTGAAGTGGATAAACATTGAAAGACATTAATATATATAGGTTTTGTAACGACATTTTGATACGCCCTTCATACAGGAGCTGCGTCTCTCTCTCTCTCTCTCTCTCTCTCTCTCTCTCTCTCTCTCTCTCTCTCTCTCTCTCTCTCTCTCTCTCTCACACAGATTATTTTTATGCAAGCTTGTTGAACAATTTGATGGCCAATAGACACGTTACATGATGGGTAGCAAAAAAATAAATAATGAAGTAAATTAATCTTACAGTCGAAATACGGTAATCAAAATGAAGGAAGAAAAGGTTTACTTGTATTTATAAAGTTTATTGTGAAAAATAACTGGTGGTGTGTGATTACATATACATGGTAATCGGTTTTGTATGTAGTTGTCGGTATAGTGTTACAGTTTTATTGTTTTGTAGCCCGAAAGTAAAGATTTATGATTTAAAACCAGCCCAGAGCGCGAGGGGGCGTTGTGTTCGGTTTACGCATTGCAAATATATTCGTTTCCTTTATCGCAAGTAACGCAGCTCGGGTTCCTCTCTGTTTATCACGCTCTCTCTGAACACGAGAGAGATTTTATGCAGGCTAAAAATAAAAAAAATCCACCTCAAAGCTGCTTTGCCAGCGTGCTCTCTTTTACTTCTTGAACGCGAGGCTGATGCTTCTTCTGCTTCTTCTTCTTCTTCTTCTTCTGCTTCTGCTTCTTCTTCTTCTTCTTCTTCTTCTTCTTCTTCTTCTTCTTCTTCTTCTTCTTCTCTCTAAAAACACATCTGGTTTCCTGATCAGCTTTTCTTACTCGGCTGCTGCCAAACATTATGCAGCAGTTTCCAGGCAGAGAGAGGAGAAGCAGATTCCTTTTATGCTCCGTTGAAAGGAGGGCGGCGCTTTTGTTGGAAATTTACTTACCCGATTCTTTTATGCTTTATTCTTGACCGGTTCAGTTTTACCTTTCGAAGGGAGATAGACGGTGCGCTGTTGTTTTGTTGCTGACGCGTGTTTTCTCAAGAGTGTGCTGAGGTTGTGGGATGTAGATACTTCGTGGAAAGTTAAATACAGCAGTAAAGTTAAATGCAGCACGTGTTTATTTCTTATTATCTGACCAGACCTACGTTGAATTCATAGAAATCTTGATGATAAATGAAATGTAAAAAAAAAAAATCAATAATAAGGAAGTTATTAAACATTAATATGTAGATATTTTGTTCAACATTAAAAACAGCACATATTTATTTCTTATTGTTTGACCTACGTTGAATTCATGGAAATTTTGATGATAAGTGAAATGTAAAAAAAAATCAAATAATAAGGAAGTTATTGAACATTAATATGTAGATATTTTTTATTCAACATTAAAAACAGCACACGTTTATTTCTTATTATCTGAACTGCGTTGAATTCATGGAAATCTGGATGGTAAATGAAAAATCTAAAAAATCAAATATTAAGGAAGTGATTTAATATATATTTTTAATAACTCAGTTTAGTTCATTATCGTTTGAGAAAGAATTCTACTTGTTTAAGATATTGGTAAAGGTTATCAAAAGGTAGCTTACGTAAAGAGGAAAGCCAATAATTTCTTTGACAGCTTTGAGGAAGAAAGCTAATAATTTTTTACAGTTGTGAGGTAGAAAGCTAATAATTTTTTTAGTTTTGAGGAAGAAAGATCATTTTTTTTAACAGTTTTGAGGAAGAAAGATGATTTTATTTACAGTTTTGAGGAAGAAAACTAATAATTTTTTACAGTTTTGAGGAAAAAAGCTAATATTTTTTTACAGGTTTGGGGAAGAAAGATAATTTTTTTACAGTTTTGAGAAAGAAAGCTAATAATTTTTATACAGTTTTGAGGAAGAAAGCTAATAATTTTTTTACAAATTTGAGGAGGAAAGATAATAGTTATTTTCAGTTTTGAGGAAGAAAGATAATTTTTTTACAGTTTTAGGAAGAAAGCTAATAATTTTTTTACAGTTTTTAAGAAGAAAAATAATTTTTTTTACAGTTTTGAGGAAGAAATAATTTTTTTTTACAGTTTCGAGGAAGAAAGATAATTTTTTTACAGTTTTGAGGAAGAAAGCTAATAATTTTTTTACAGTTTTGAGGAAGAAAGATAATAATTTTTTGTAGTTTTGAGGAAGAAAGCTAATAATTTTTTTTATAATTTTGAGGAAGAAAGATAATAATTTTTTTTAGCTTTGAGGAAGAAAGCTAATCATTTTTCTTACAATTTTGAGGAAGAAAGATAATTTTTTTTTACAGTGTTGAGGAAGAAAGATAATAATTTTTAGTTTTGAGGAAGCAAGCTAATAATTTTTTTTACAATTTTGAGGAAGAAAGATAATTTTTTTTAATTTTAAAGAAGAAAGCTAATAATTTTTCTTACAATTTTGAGGAAGAAAGATAATAATTTTTTTACAATTTTGAGGAAGAAAGCTAATATTTTTTCTTACAATTTTCAGGAAGAAAGATAATTTTTTTGACAGTTTTTGAGAGACACAACCAGGCCAGAATTCAACAAGTATGAAAAGGGATGCAGTTTCTATGCACCTTTGGCCAACTGATATGAATCGTTGTAATTTGCATCCAGTGGATATACAATAATAAAGGTGCGGCGTTTAGGTTCGTCTTATCTGTATAAAGATAAAGAATATTTAAATTTTGGGGGAGAGTAATCAAAGCCTGGGAGTAGTGTCGTCAGTTCACCTCACGTGGTGCACCGTAGACATTACTAAGGGTTGTTTCCAGCGTCCCTGAGGCCCGTAGATGCACCCACCTTTTAGCCTTTTACTTCATCTCCATTCCTGATTCCTTTATTTTGTCTTGCTGTCCAACCACTCCAACAAGTAGTGGTGTAGTGCCATCAGTTTACCTCACGCGGTGCACTGTAGGCATTAGTTAAGGTTCTTTGCAGCATCCCTTCGGTCCCTAGGTGGAACCCCTTTCATTCCTTTTACTGTATCACCGCTCATATTCCCTTCCATCTTACTTTCCACCCTCTCCTAACAATTGTTACGTAGTGCAGCTGCGAGGTTTTCCTCCTCGTACACCTTTCAAACCTTTTTATTCCTGTCAATATCCCCTTCATAGCTGATTGACCTCATTGGTCCCAGTGCTTGGCCTTTGGCCTAAATTTATATTCCGCTACCGGTTCCAAAGTTTCTTAAATCATATCGCGAATTCTAGGATTAGTAAAAAAAAAAAAAAATTCTGAAACTTTGGAGCGAAGATAATCAGAGCACAGCTTTTATTGGAAAAGCGGAAGACATTTCTCTGTGCTTCTGGAATGAGAAATCTGATAAGCATTCAGAGAAATATTAAAGGTGTATTTCATCGTGAAGATGATGCAAGGTATTCTCATAAAGACAAGTTATTGTATATTGAAAACTGAAATGAATATTACTGCCAACATTCTTGTAATGTGGAATCAGATTTATTTTGTGATATGTGGCGAAGGGGAGAGAACAATTTTCTTTGGATGGGTTTTAGGGAAAGAAAATTATAGTCAGGAGACTTGTATGATTTGCAAGAATATATATATATATATATATATATATATATATATATATATATATATATATATATATATATATATATATATATATATATAGTTGTGTTACAATAGGAAAATAAAGGATGTTTTGGTTAGAATATGCCCAACAGTTTCGTCCTCAAATATATATATATATATATATATATATATATATATATATATATATATATATATATATATATATATATATATATATATATATATATATATATATATATATATATATAAATTTCTGCTATTATTTCTCTTGAAATGTCATAAGAACGAAACTAGCCGAGATATTCCTTTTTGGTTTCAATTCATTTAAGGAGGCCTAAATGACAAGAGAATGGAATGGAATATAGAGTTTAGGCCAAAAGCACTGGGACCTATGCGGTCATTCAGCGCTGGAAAGGAAATGTAGAGTGAGTAGGTTTGAAAGGTGTAACAGGAGAGAAACCTCGCTGTTGCACTACGAAATAATTTTTAGGAGATGGTGGATAGCAAGATGGAAGAAAGATATGAATGCAGGTACGGTAAAAGTGATGAAAGGGGTTGCAGGTAGGGGCCGAAGGGACGCCGCAAAGAACCTTTAGTAATGCCTACAGTGCACCGCATGAGGTGCACTGACGGCACTAACCCCCCTACGGGTAAATGACAAGAGAAGAATATGCCCATCGAATTCTCATTAATAAATGGCCACTCCACGGGAATGACAGCTTGAACGTTTCGTGGAAGGCTTACTCTTCCATTCAACTTTGGGGGGCGGGGGTGGGGGGCGTTAATGCCCTCAGCGCACCTCATGCGGTGCACTGCAGGCATTGCTAAAGGTTCTTGCAGCGTGCCTTCGACCCCTAGCTGCGACCCCTTTCGTTCCTTTTGCTGTACCTCCATTCAAATCTTTCTTCCATCTTGCTATCCACCTAAAAATGATTTCGTTGTGCAACTGCGAGATTCACCTCCTGTTACACCTTTCAAACCTACTTACTCTAAATTTCCTTTCCAGCGCTGAATGACCTCATAGGTCCCAGTGCTTTGGGCCTTTGGCCTAAACTCTACATTCCATTCCATTCTCTTGTCATTTAGGCCTCCTTAAATGAAATGAAACCAAAAAGGAATATATCGGCTAGTTTCGTTCTTAAGACATTTCAAGAGAAATAACAGCAGAAGTTTACAATGCATTTGTTGTGGTTACAACCAGTTCAAATGAACATACGGCCGTTGAAAAGAGTGAGTAAGCTTTTACATGACAGATACTAATGGAAATCTTTCTGCTGGCCTCAGGATCTGTGTCTGGACGTGTGTTGCATCTCTTTGGAAATAAAGAGATCAAGTTTTTTTTAACCTTTGGCTGATATTCATAAACTTATCATAATTTTCTTTTACTAAACGAGTTGTATTATTAGTATACTGACTTTTTAGCACTTGTCCAAACAATAGAACGAATGTTTTCTTACTCTCTTACGAATTATATCATATTATTGTACGGAAAAATAAGGACTATAATTCGAAATAGAAAATAAAAATTGTAGAGAAAAATAGGGACTATAATTCAAAAGTGAAAATAACAAAAATTATAGAAAAATAGGAACTATAATTCAGAATAGGAAATAACAAAACTATAAAAAAATAGGGGCTATAATTCAAAATAGAAAATAACGAAATCTGTAGAGAAAAATAGGGACTATAGTTCAAAATAGAAAATAACAAAAAGTATAGAGAAAAATAGGGACTATAATTCAAAATAGAAAATAACAAAAACTATAAAAAAATAGGGACTTTAATTCAAAAGAGAAAATAACAAAAAGTGTACAGAAAAATAGGGACTATAATTCAAAAGAGAAAATAACAAAAAGTGTACAGAAAAATAGGGACTATAATTCAAAAGAGAAAATAACAAAAAGTGTAGAGAAAAATAGGGACTATAGTTCAAAAGAGAAAATAACAAAAACTGTAGAGGAAAATGGGGAGTATAATTCAAAACAGAAAATAACAAAATCTGTAGAGAAAAAATAGGGAGTATAATTCAAAAGAGAAAATAACAGAAACTGTAGAGGAAAATATGGACTATAATTCAAAACAGAAAATAACAAAAACTGTAGAGGAAATAGGAAGTATAATTCAAAATACGAAATAAACAAAATCTGTAGAGAAAAATAGGGACTATAATTCAAAGGAGAAAATAACAAAAACTTTAGAGAAAAACAGGGACTATAATTCGAAACAGAAAATAACAAAAGCTGTAGAGAAAAAAATACGGACTATAATTCAGAAGAGTTAACAAAAAAAAAAAAAGATAGAGGCGCTTGTCATAATGTTATTAACTACACTTTTATCTCCCGGAAGATTCATTAAATAGGAACTGTTATGTTAAGAGGTTATTGGAATTAGCGGGACCTCTGCTCATCATTCTAGGCTTTTGATCCGAAGTTATTAAGATTTGATGAGATTACGCACAAGACGAACTAATGAGAAGCCCGGTGTTCTTGTATGGAAGGATATAAAAAAAAATAGGTGAAAAATCCGTCTCCCTAATGGGTTTTTTTTATTACGTTAAGTAGGGGTTCCGAAATTAATTCTGATAGATTGTTCGGCATTTGGGTTTTTTACTTTTTTTTTTTTTTTTTACTTTTTTGTAATCGAGAGTAGGGTTGAGAATTATGGTGGTTTTATATATATATATATATATATATATATATATATATATATATATATATATATAGATATATGAATGAATGTATGTATGTGTATATATGTATAATATATATATATATATATATATATATATATATATATATATATATATATATATATATATATATATATATCACATACCAATATCTTAGTTAACAACATACTACATATATACTCATGCATACACACACACATAATTTATATATATATATATATATATATATATATATATATATATATATATATATATATATATATATATATAATGCTGACTAATTCCACTGGTACTACCTGGACACTGATGTCCCAGAAGTACACCCTACTACGAGTAGATCTGGATCTTCCAACTCTTCTGATGCCTTCAGATGTTGCTATCACGTACATTCTCCCTGGAGTGGTTTGGAGGACACGTTCAAACTTTTTCCTATCCTATCATCATTAATTGATCCATATACGGAACTTGGGTAATTTCCCTTTGAATATTTAGTGGATGACCTGGGTTACAAATCCAGAGGGAATAGCAGGGTCATTGGCCTTCGTTAGGTAGGAAATGCATATTACAAAATACTAACTATCCTTCACTATAATTAGCCTTTGAATTCTCAATGCGTTTTGCTGTATTAATGGATAGGTGCATTTATATATATATAATAATAAAGAATAAAAGCATTCAAGGAATATCTATCCACATCATCTGCCAATCGGCTACCGGACGATGGGGACAGATGGTCCTTGAAATCTTGTAATTTTTATTTTATAAAATCTCCCTTATGTACCATCCTGTTAAAATGAGGTCCTGTTATTCTTTGTATAAATGCGCAGAACAGTCTTCCAACTGATCAAGTACGTATATATATATATATATATATATATATATATATATATATATATATATATATATAGAAATCATCAACACACAATCACGTGTGGAACAGAAATAAATTTCTGACTCACGTCGGGATCGAACCCAGGTCTCTCAGGTGGAAAGCAAGGGCGTTACCCACTGGGCCATACAAGTCTAAAAGAAGTTGGAACCTGAGAGCAACTGCACCCAAGGAATTACCTCAGAAGGGATAATTCGAATGAAATGTTGTCTATTGGGTCATTGCTGAGTCGGGAAGTTGGGGAAAACTCGCTGGTATGCAAGCAGTTAGCTTGCCCAGGTAATTCCTTGGGTGCAGTTGCTCTCAGGTTCCAACTTCTTTTAGACTTGTATGGCCCAGTGGGTAACGCCCTTGCTTTCCACCTGAGAGACCTGGGTTCGATCCCGACGTGAGTCAGAAATTTATTTCTGTTCCACACGTGATTGTGTGTTGATGATTTCTATCTTATTCACTCAGAAGGGATAATTCGAATGAAATGTTGTCTATTGGGTCATTGCTGAGTCGGGAAGTTGGGGAAAACTCGCTGGTATGCAAGCAGTTAGCTTGCCCAGGTAATTCCTTGGGTGCAGTTGCTCTCAGGTTCCAACTTCTTTTAGACTTGTATGGCCCAGTGGGTAACGCCCTTGCTTTCCACCTGAGAGACCTGGGTTCGATCCCGACGTGAGTCAGAAATTTATTTCTGTTCCACACGTGATTGTGTGTTGATGATTTCTATCTTATTCACTCAGAAGGGATAATTCGAATGAAATGTTGTCTATTGGGTCATTGCTGAGTCGGGAAGTTGGGGAAAACTCGCTGGTATGCAAGCAGTTAGCTTGCCCAGGTAATTCCTTGGGTGCAGTTGCTCTCAGGTTCCAACTTCTTTTAGACTTGTATGGCCCAGTGGGTAACGCCCTTGCTTTCCACCTGAGAGACCTGGGTTCGATCCCGACGTGAGTCAGAAATTTATTTCTGTTCCACACGTGATTGTGTGTTGATGATTTCTATCTTATTCACTCAGAAGGGATAATTCGAATGAAATGTTGTCTATTGGGTCATTGCTGAGTCGGGAAGTTGGGGAAAAACTCGCTGGTATGCAAGCAGTTAGCTTGCCCAGGTAATTCCTTGGGTGCAGTTGCTCTCAGGTTCCAACTTCTTTTAGACTTGTATGGCCCAGTGGGTAACGCCCTTGCTTTCCACCTGAGAGACCTGGGTTCGATCCCCGACGTGAGTCAGAAATTTATTTCTGTTCCACACGTGATTGTGTGTTGATGATTTCTATCTTATTCACTCAGAAGGAAAATTCGAATGAAATGTTGTCTATTGGGTCATTGCTGAGTCGGGAAGTTGGGGAAAACTCGCTGGTATGCAAGCAGTTAGCTTGCCCAGGTAATTCCTTGGGTGCAGTTGCTCTCAGGTTCCAACTTCTTTTAGACTTGTATGGCCCAGTGGGTAACGCCCTTGCTTTCCACCTGAGAGACCTGGGTTCGATCCCGACGTGAGTCAGAAATTTATTTATATATATATATATATATATATATATATATATATATATATATATATATTTTTTTTTTTTTTTTTTTTTTTTTTTTTGTCCAAAAGTCACACATGACTTTTATACTGTGAAAATATTAAGACTTAAGCACCCTAAATTTGGAATTCACATTATTTAGGGGATAACTTACACCCAAAAGAATTTTATATATGATGTTTAGTTGCAGGATTTCACAGACTCTCTTTGTTTTTCCGGCGATGGAGGTGACATATATATATATATATATATATATATATATATATATATATATATATATATATATATATATATATATATATAT
>JANJGK010000011.1:64048134-64051842 GCA_039081455.1 Macrobrachium rosenbergii
TTGTCTACCCAGTAATTGGTGTCTTGTAAGCCATTTCAAAATTTAGTCACTAAAAAAAAAAAAGTTTTTTTTTGGAGAGGAAGACGTGAGAGAGAAAGAAGACAGTTCTTACCACGTCAGTGGACTTGAGATTAAATCAGAGTACAATTTCGACTTCTTGGAAAGACAAGATTGCAGTTAAAGCCACAATCACGCTCTGACTGCTGAGTAATAAAGAAATTAACTTTAGCTTCACGAAAAATAAGATGGAAATTATTACCATGCAAGCTTGTTGGTGCGTGGTAGCGCGCTGGAACCCTGCGCTGCTGTAACCTCTACCCTCCCGATCCCATACCTACCCCGCCCCCACCCGGTCGGACAAACAGGTTTGCAGCAGGAGGGTGGATATCTCCCGTTCCCCTACCTACCCCGCCACCACCCGGGGCGGACAAACCGGTTTTCAGTGGTGGGTGGCTGTATTATGTCTCCCCCACTGTCACGAGGGGAAGGACAAACAAGATCAGATCCTCTCTGATTTTATTATTATAGATTAATGCTGTAACTGCTAAATGAAGCATGAACTTTGACCAGAATAAAACACGTTACTGTCACTACGTCGCTCATACCCTAACTTCTGAACGAGAGATGAGCATTGCTCTAGTAGTAAAAGCAGTATCGAAATTCGCTGCCACATTCATGAATGAACTCTGACCTTGAAAAAAAAAAAGGAATTACTGGAGATACTAGCACTCCCACATTCTGCATGTTGTCAAGGATGAATGTGTAAAAAAAAAAAAGATTAAACCAGACTGCATTCATTGCTACATTCATGATTTAAACGCAGTGTGAGGAAAGAGCCCCTGGCCTTGAAAAAAGCATTGTTGCAGCTACTACCCCTCCCACATTCTGCATTTTGTCAAGGATGAATGTATAAAAATGGGAATAAGCCAGACTGGATTTATTGCCACATTCATGATCTAAATTCTCTATCAGGAAGGACCCCGTGAGTCGGAAATTTCATCACAAAAACTGCTTTCCTGCTAGCTCATGCTTATGACCATCAAATCAAATCAAATAAACCATGCAGCATCATAGATTCATAAAGCCATTCATTCTGGGCCATGAAATTGTTTTATGGCGATTACTTCTTTTTATTTTTTTTTTTAATGTATGCCATCGTGTTTGACGATCAGTGAAATATGTTTAGAATTAGGTAAGGGAAGTAAACGCAGACAATTGAATAAATAACTGAATTTAATCATAAATTCAGTTATATAAATGTTTGTACACACAAAAATTTCCTTCATTGAAATATGGTCTGACTTAGGTGAGAAAAATTGATATATGAAAATAGATGAATAACTGAATTTTATTGATTTATATATATATATGTAAATAAATCTAAGTATATAAATATATGTACATTTAATATATTACACTTTTATATGCACATATATATGTATATGTTTATATATACATATGTATATATATGTGTGAATATACAGTATATACATAAATATGTGTACACACACACACACACACACACACACACACACACACACACACACACACATCTTCACTCCCATGATTAGCTGCATAATCACGAAGAAGCCTGATTAAGGAAATTCAGACACGGAGGAGCCGAATGGTACACGACAATTTCAATGAATCAACCACGACTAGAAGAGTGCTAATTACAAAGCTCTCTCTCTCTCTCTCTCTCTCTCTCTCTCTCTCTCTCTCTCTCTCTCTCTCTCTCTCTCTCTCTCTCTCTCTCTCGTCTCCAATCGTTTCCCCCAAGGGATGCTGAGTCGTGATTATACAGTAGGGGGCAAATAAATTGCCGAATGCAGCGCTCCTAAAAAAGTGATTGTGCTGATTAACGATGCCGCTGATTGACGCGTAATTGAATTTATTCACGATCGGATCCCTAATTAAGAGGGGTTATTATCCCCGGGCGATTCCTCCAGGATTTAGATATGTCGGGTGACGTTTGGGTGTTTAAGCGGAAGCAGTCTTGGGATTGAGCGTGGGCTTACACGCCTGCACACACACACTCGCAGGCACACACACATATATATACATACATATATACCTACATGCATGATATATGTATGTATATTTATATATATATATATATATATATATATATATATATATATACATACCTATATACATATAATATATATATATATATATAATATATATATATATTATATATATTTATATTTATATATCTATCCTCCTAAAAAGATAAAGCAGTATACCCGTCTCTTCTAGTTTAATCTGAAACTGTTAACTGTGTGTTGATGCTGATTAAGTATACTAATTTCAGGTGTGGTTTCTTTTGTAGAGAAAACGCTCTGTTATGCTCACACGAATTTTATGCTTGCTTTTTTATTTTTATATCCTGTGCGTCAAGATAGTTGTCCGAAACTGGTAATGGGGAAAAGTCAGAAATGCTTTTATCAAGCAGACTTTTACGGACGAAAGAGTGCTTTAAATGTTGCGGGAAAAAATGGCAAAAAGAAAGATCAAAACTCCTTGGCCGGAAACCAGAAAAAATTAAAAATATAATTATGAATACGAGAACAAAAAATTGAAAAGAATAGTACACTTCTGGGTGTAAAATCATATATAAAAGAAAGAAAACAGAGAAAAAGCACTTTAAACCTTTAAAGAAAAGAAGATCAAAAGAAGGACCTGAAAATAACTGTAAATCTTACCCTACACAGCAGCTGCTGGCGCTGGTGAAGAATGTCTTGATTCTGTTGGTAAAAAGGTAAGAAATTGTGTTATGACCCTTTATTACTCCGGAGGAAAACCTTGGGTCCCTCCTCCTCCTCCTCCTCCTCCTCCTCCTCCTCCTCCTCCTCCTCCTCCTTCTTCTTCCAATACCACCCTCGCATGCCCCAGCGGTTCTGGGACTCATAAAAAGAGATTGCCCTTGAATTAGATGCCAAGATTACCCCTCTCGAGAAGAGCATTCCCTCGGCGTATGGGTCGAGATTCTCCTAGAGTTCATTATTCCGATCTGCTGGAATTTTTTTTTTTTTCTTTTATCTGATTAGTGAGAGTCAGTGACGTCATCGTTATTGTATTGTGTTGTTTTTATTTTATTGATTATTTGTGTTTTTTTAAGTAGATTGACGTCATTGTTGTTGAAATTAATTGTATCTATTATGTTAATTATTTGTGTCTTTTGGTTGATCGATAATCAACTTGGTCTCATGATCGTTGTTAATTGAAGGAGATTTAGCAGTGTGTTTTGATGCTGGTAGAAGTCCTTGTTGTAGTCAAAGTAATTATTATTGTGGCAGTGATGATGATATTATTATTATTATTATTATTATTATTATTATTATTATTATTATTATTATTATTATTATTATTATTACTTCGTTGAAAAGAATGTCAGTTCTACAAATATGCCTGAAAGAAGGTCTTCTTCGAATGTATTATTATTATTATTATTATTTTTATTATTATTATTATTATTGCCTTAGTAAGAGAAAAGATAAGGTCATTCAAAGATTTACTGCAACAGCCATTATTGGTTTCAAGTGTAAAAAAGAATTGTCTAATATACTGTTATTATTATTATTATTATTATTATTATTATTATTATTATTATTATTATTATTATTATTATTATCGCTTCTGTATATGAAAAGAGAAAGTCATTCATAAATTTACCGCAACAGCCATTATTGTTGTTATTTCAAGTGT
>JANJGK010000011.1:64051942-64074442 GCA_039081455.1 Macrobrachium rosenbergii
TCTGGCTTCCGTTTTTTCCATAAACACTAGATCGGACCTCTGAGGTGAAAAATGGCACCTTGAGTCCTGTAGCGAGAACATACGACACTTTTAGTCCAGTAAATCCCAGTAGCGTTATATAACAGGGTTAGAACTCCCGATTACCCCCCCCCCCCTCTACTTCCCTCCTCCCCTTCCCCTCCCCTCTTCCTTCCCTGATTCCTATTCCTCTTCCGTTTCTTAGGTTTCATATACGAACCTATTTTTTTCTTCTCAACGGCTCCTTGTATTAAGCTTCTCTCCCGCGCTGCTTCTCTATATTCATTATGTTCGATTATTTTGACAAGAAGTAAATGCTGCAAGACTCATAGATATTAATATACGTAACCTCGGTTCCTCTCCTCTCCATCGCCACACACACACACACTTATATATATATCGCTCATTTGCCAGAAGAGTGACATAACTCAAATACTGCTATTTTTCAGGAGAAGCGATTTAAAGTTTAAAACTCTATACTCTCTGTAGTGTAATAGTGACATGTCACGCCCTTAGGCGGTTAGTATTGCAAATACAAAATAAGACTTTTTACCACAATATGGAACAAAGAACGGGCTATTCGCCGGTATCGGTAACTCAGAAAACATTTTTTGAGTTGTGTTACTCTTCTGGCAAATGAGGGTTTTATATATATACACACAGGGTGTTTCGAAATTAGAGGCCCCCCCCCTCAACAGCATAAGCTAAAATTGATATGGACAAAAACAAAAGTGATTCAGAGCAGGTATTTATTTAAGTTTCTCTCTCAGTATTTAATATTTTGTGTGGCCTCCATCTGCCTGTACCACAGCCTTCATTCTTGAGGGGTATGGTGTCTTTTGACTCCTGAGAAAGGACTTCAGGCCTTCCAAGATTCTCACTCTTTTCGCGATGACAGTCGTATGGATTTTTGTTCCAGTTTCTTTTAACAAAGGATTCATCTCTTTTAATGTATTTAGCTATCCAGGAACGTGAAATGAAGGATGCGCCAGCATCCCTGGCCTCTCTGAATGTTATAGCCCGGATTCGGCCAATCCATCTGGTTTCCTCCGAGTCGTTGGCAATGGCTGCATGTAACTCCGTCACTCAGTCTGAAAATACAAGAAATGTAAAATGAAAAATAGCTTAATAGAAACTTAAAATAATGTACTTGGAGATAGGCTATAGCAGAAAACTTTATAACTTTCCATTTGTTCTGTGGAGGGAGGGGCGGGCGGCTGTAATTTCGAAACATATATATATATATATATATATATATATATATATATATATATATATATATATATATATATATATATATATATATATATATATATATATATAGGTGTGTGTGTGTGTGTGTGTGTGTGTGTGTGTGTGTGTGTGTGTGTGCGTGTATTTCCATACATTAAATTATTGGAAGTTATGGAAGATGGAAAAGAAGTACTGATATTGTTAGTGAGACGCAATTTTATGATATAATAATAAGTCTTTGAGTCAGTCTTCCCTTACTGCCTTTCCGTAGCTGAATCAGTCTTCCCTTACTTCCTTTCCAAAACTGAATCTGTCTTCCCTTACTGCCTTTCCATAGGCGAATCAATCTTGCCTTACTACCTTTCCATAGCAGAATCTGTCTTCCCTTACTGCCTCTCCATAGCTGCCGTTCCCTGATACCACTAAATTCTAAGTTCACATCACTCAGTAAATACAGTATATAATGAAAACTACATCATTTGTAAATGTCAGGAGTCACAGCAATGTGACTCGGGGTAACGTTTTTTAGAAGCATATTGCATAAACATACAGTACACTCTCCCTCGAATTGAGCAATAGACTTTCATTAGTTAATACATAGCGAAATGACCTCTGCTTAAGTGGACGAGAGCTAAAGCATATCGTTATGAAATACTTCACAAGGAATGCTTCTGGTCTTTGCTCTTTCATGCTTCGCGTTAGAATATGTAATTTTCTGGTCAGAGAGAACAGATCGTTTTCTAGATTACATCATTCTTTTGCCTTGTATTTCGTCGCCTGTTCTTTGTTAACTGATTTATTTTTACATTCTCTCTAGGCTTCGTGGGCCCCACCCCTTTTTTGCCGCTCACCTCATGATCCTAATGTCTGTTGCAAGTTTCAGGACATCGTATTAACTAGCTTGATGTCAGTGATGCAAGAAATTGTGCCATATTAACTAGCCTGGTGTCAGTGATACAAAAAAAATTGTCATATTAACTAGCCTGATGTCAGTGATACAAAAAAAATTGTGCCATATTAACTAACCTGATGTCACTGATACAAAAAAATTATGCCATATTAACTAGCCTGATGTCAGTGATACAAAAAAATTGTGCCATATTAACTAGCCTGATGTCAGTGATACAAAAAATTGTACCGTTTTACACTTCACACGTTTGACATTCTACTCATTGACGATGTGTAAAGAGAGTTGTGCCTTATTAACTAGCCTGATGTCAGTGATACAAAAAATTGTGCCGTTTTACATTTCACACGTTTGACATTCTACTCATTGACGATGTGCCAAGAGAGTGCGGTGCGTGATGAATTCAATTCTGCCCGCTTAGTATGTGGCAATTACTCGACATCCAAGTAGATTTTCACTCAGACAGAACTGATGGTAAACTTAATCTTATCCACATGATTACCACATAGATTAGGGTCGATTAGATATCTCAGTCGGTTTTCTTTACGACCCTCTGACAAATCCTTTCAGCATAATTACCACAAAACATGAAGCAGTCGCGTTGCGTAGTTGATAGAGATCGTAATTAACTTTCTTTTTTTTTTTTTACTTCTTTTCACACGAAGGCAAATGGGATTAATGTGCCATTGTCATGTAGCGGGCAATACCTGGTTTATAATTGTCTTCCATTTAAAACAAGTAAAAAATGCACCGAAGTTTCTTCGGCGCAATCGAGTTTTCTGTACAGTCGCTACAGCGTATAACCAAGGCCACCGAAAATAGATCTAGCTTTCGGTGGTCTCGGTATAATGCTTTTTGAGCCGCGGCCCGTGGAACTTGAACCATGGCGGCCGGTGGTGGCCTGTCCTATATCGTTGCCAGACGCACGATTATGGCTAACTTTAACCTTAAATAAAATAAAAAAAAACTACTGAGGCTAGAGGGCTGCAATTTGGTATGCTTGATGATTGGAGGGTGGATCGTTAACATACCAATTTGCAGCCCTCTAGCCTCAGTAGTTTTTAAGATCTGAGTAGTTTTTAAGATGTGCGGAAGGACAGACAAAGCCGGCACAGTAGTTTTCTTTTCAGAAAACCAATGTGTTCTCAAAATATACAGTGGCAGGATTTTTAATATTAACATTATATGCGGGTTCTTTTGCGTCTTTCAAATAATTTTTTTTTACTCACTCACTGTGATGACTTCTCCGGACTCCTTGTGACCCGCTGCCACTCGCACTAAATTCCTGAGATGTGTTGCAGGTGATTAAGCGGTGATGTTGAGATGAGATCAGTGGGTTTATGGCCTTGCCCCAATAGATGGGCACTGGCAGTTATACGCCCTCAGTTATCTTTTTGATGGCATCTCCGTCTTTTAGTGTGTGTGTTTGTTAGTTTGTTTATCAGTATGTGTGTTTCAGTATGGTTAAGGAAGATTGCTTCTGTTGCGTCACCTTTGTTGCCGTTAAAAAGAAATTAATATATATATATATATATATATATATATATATATATATATATATATATATATTTTTATATTTATATATACATACATACATACACGCACATACATATCCACACACATATATGTATATTTATATGTATAAATAGATGCATGTATGTATGTATGTATGTATACACGTGTGTGTATGTCTGCGGAAGTAGTCCTTGAGGCTTCCTTAAAGACCCGAAGGGCGTGACTCTCCTGCCAACCCCCCCCCACCCCACACCCCGACATAAAAAGTGAAAAAGACTCATTTTGGGAATACATATTGGGAGAGAGAGAGAGAGAGAATCTCTCGAACGCTACATCACCGAACTTTTCCCATCTCGCCAATCATATTGGGGGAGCGCGTCTCCCTTTTTATCTATATCACGGAAATTCGTATTTTGGGAACTTGTGACACTTTCCGATTAAGGACATTATTGGCAGAGTTAAGTGGAAAAGTAGAGTTTTGACGACCGTGTAGAGAAATAGCCGGTCCGGAAAACATCCTTTAATAGAGTTCTGGGAAAATATTCGAGTCGATCGACATTTTATGTCCGAGGTGTGTAGTATCGTATTAGGTACACACAAAAAATATATTTTTCTCTTTTGGTAATTTTGCTGTCCATAAGGCCTCATTATTTAACAGAGTTCAAGGAAAATGCTCGAATCGTTCTGGGGCTTTATATCCAAGATGTTTGTAGTATCTGCCCGTATGTATTTAAATACACACAAAAAAACTTTTTTCTTTTGACAGTTTTTTTCAAGGTATAAAAAACTTTTTTCTTTGGCTTTTCAAGTTATAAGAAACTTTTTTTCTTTTGGCAGTTTTTTCAAGTTATAAAAAACTTTTGGCAATTTTTTTCAAGTTATACAAATTTTTTTTCTTTTGGCAATTTTTTGGTCAATAAGTTTTCTGCTATCCAAAATGCCTTATTATATACACATATAGAATCAGATGCATGCAAAGTTAAACAGTTTATTTATTTTTCTTATATTTAGAAGTGTTCGGTATATACATGTATATGTTCAAATACATACAAACTTTTTTTTTACAAAATCTGTTTTTTTAACAGGAAATTGCGTTTTGATTATTTTTCTTTACTTATTGTCATTTCAAGAGATATTTAATGCTATGTATTCTAGTACGTGAAATTTATCATTCATTTCGCTTTCGTTTCCTATTATGAATCCGCTATTCTGGACCTCCTTATTTGTATATTGTTTCATCTTACTATCCTAAAACAATTCTTGTATTTCGTAATTTTACTTACATTTTTATCTATGTATTTATATATTAATGTGTTAACTCATTCATTCTTTTCTAAAAGTCGATCTCGTCTTTCTGTATTTCTCATTACCTTCTGTTACTTCTTTCAAATGAACGTCATGTTCTTGGGAAGCTTGAATTTCAAGTCAGTGACCCCTTTTGTGAGCTTGTTGTATATGAATAGGGTTCATCTTTTTATTAATAATAATAATATTAATATGAATGCGAATCCATTCAGATACGTACAATAATAAAAGCTTTTATACATCCTGTTATTCCGTAGGTGTTATCCATACAATTTTACAAGTCATCATTTTAATATACGTCATTTGAAATCCTGCTGACATCAGGTCTTCATTTTTGTTCTTTTGTATTTTTCGTATTCGTAATTTTTTTTTTTTTTTTTTTTTTTTTTGCGAAAGCACCAAGACTACCGAGACAGGCTCCATTCATGCGTGACTACTCGTACTAGGAAAAGGATCAGTTTCTCTCTCTCTCTCTCTCTCTCTCTCTCTCTCTCTCTCTCTCTCTCTCTCTCTCTCTCTCTCTCTGTTCCCACAGGCGAAGATCGACCCGTATCATGAAACTAGAATGGACCCGGAGAATACGTCCTTCTCCAATGCCATCCCTCATGAATATTTCCTTTTATTTACCAGGTCCGGGTATCTAAAGGGATCCACGTGTCTGTTGCTTGCCTCCGTCAGATGTAAAGCGGAGGTCGTGATTAAGTTTGGTTCGCTAAATGAGTGGGGGCTTTAAGTATCTTAAACATTAGATAGGTGAAGTAACTGAAGTCTAGATTCGTATCCTTATCAAGCTAATCAACAATCCCTTGGGCCGATCCCACACGCGTGTTCCAGATTGAAAGATTCTTTGAAATGTTCTGATTGCTTTTGAGATATCTTATGGACTGGCACACACAAAAAAAATACATGGATAAATATATCCTCTTTTGATCGCTCTTGGAGTAGGTAAAAAAAAAAATAGAAATTATTGTTCACGGTCATAATGATAAACTATGGGAATTATAGAGCTTTGAATGTAATAGTAATGGTAGTTGTAGCTGTATTTTTAATAATAACGTCCACAATGCCTGAAACATTCTAGTGTCTGCTCAAATATCACCTTCAACTAGACAGCGTGAGGGAGTTGAACTAGCCGTCAAAATCCTCCCCTTCTGTATTTTTATTTTTGACTTGTGTTTATATGACAAATGAATCATTATGGATTTGATTTATAAATTATCTGTTATAAATTATCCATTAAATAATTGATCTAAAATCATAAAACCGAGTAATTATTCAGCCTCGCTAGTGGCTTTCTTCCATCCCACGTCAGTTGAAACAGAATCGCATCAAACTTTCGCTCTGCTGACTTTTGGGGCCTTGTGGCCTGATGCTGCTCGCCTCAGATTCGTAAGGCGTGTTAAAGGATTAGTAACTCCTTTTTTTTTTTATCTTAATGTGCCATGACTTGGAAGTTTTGAATGGCTCCATCGAGATTACTACTCATGATGTGCCCGCAGTTATGTGGCCTAACATGCGTCTCCTTCACATTCAGCCCTGCTCACTTATCCCGTCTTTGACTTAAGAATGTGAGGTCAAGTTACGAAAATGTACGAATCCTTTGTAAGGTTTTTGGAATGAAGTACCCATCCCCATGTCCTGGCCTCTACGGATAGTCAGTCTACCTCGAATGTATCATTTTCGTCCCATGATACTTGAAACGTATCCCAGAGGGAAATGATACCTACTACTTGAGAGAAATATGCAGCAGTTGCTATTCGTATTTGGTTATACATGGCCCCTTATGGTTTTTTAATCTCAGTTTCCGTATCTGACACATGTATGCATTTCGACCGTATCTGTTTTAGATTCGTCACTTTGACAACAATCTGGAACAAAAGATGAATGTCAGGATCATTGAGTCCAAATTATAAACGTCGGTACAAAGTTCCAAGTTGGTTACCCAGAAAGTTTCATGGAATTTACAGCAAAATAAATGATGGTCTTTGAATGGATGCGTGACCTTGAAAAGGTCAGTGTACGCAGTAAGATTCGCCTCCTGAATAATAATAATAATAATAATAATAATAATAATAATAATAATAATAATAATAATAATAATAATAACTGAGGAAATAAGGACCCATCAGTCGAGGTGACTATCTACCAAGTTTCATCAGAACCAGAGAAAAAATGGAATAATAATAATAATAATAATAATAATAATAATAATAATAATAATAATAATAATAATAATAATAACAACAACAGCAACAATAATAATAATAATAATAATAATAATAATAATAATTGAGGAAATAAGGACTCATCCGTCGAGGTGACTATCTACCAAGTTTCATCAGAACCAGAGAAAAAATGGAATAATGATAATAATAATAATAATAATAATAATAATAATAATAATAATAATAATAATAATAATAATAATAATAATAATAACAGTACCTTAGGACGTAGTTGAATGGATTACTAAGTCCAAATGGCAATAAAGAGTGCATTTAATCAACTGCGTCGTCTGAAATTTCAATAGGTTGAATATTGGAAAGATGTCAGCCGGAAAGTAAAAAAAAAAAAAAGAAAAAGAAAAAACACAGACAAAGCAAGACGTAAAACATGGAAAAGCTCTTCAGAGAAGAAGAATAGTAAATGAAGGTAACAAATGGCGTATCCGATTAATGCCATTTTTCTCTCGTTGTGCCTCATGACGTCAAGTAGGTGTCAGCCAAAAGGTGGAATAAAAAAAAAAAAGTTGAAAGAAAGGCATTGAAAATTGCACGTGAAAGAAGATAGTGAAGAATGACCGTAATTTATATGAAACAGAAAAAAGTTGAAAGAACGACATTGGAAAATGCTTGTAAAAAAGAATGTGAAGAATGAGCGTAATTTATTTCTGTACTGTTTATTATTATTATTATTATGATTATTATTATTATTATTATTATTATTATTTTGCCCTCCGAGGTCTCACAAGGTGACAGCCTGGTGCCTACAGTATTTATCAAATAATTCAGCATGGTATTTAATATTAGATATTATTTATGACATATATTTACATTTAGTAGTTCGCCAGTTAAGAGTAATTTTTTCGATGGGAATGTAACTAATGGAACGGAGAGAGAGAGAGAGAGAGAGACCAAAGCTTTTTAGCTTCATTGTTCTTTAATTGAGAAAGTAATACCAGGTAGCCGGTTAATTGAATGGGTCAGAGAGAGAGAGAGAAAGAGAGAGAGAGAGAGGACGCATTCATTTGCCTGAACTTTCATTGTTTGAATACAATACGAGGAGAGGCCCTAGGGCCATTTGTAGGTGCCATCCAAGCAATCAATAGAGGCTCGGGAAGGACGAATTGTCAATTGAGAAAAAGTGGATTTTCCCCCTTATGAGTGGCTTATCTTTTGTCCGCCAGCGAGGCGAGGCAAATTTAGATTCCTGCCTTGTTATTATTATCGTCGCCCTCCCGTTGTTTCTTTTTATTTGTTTCTCTTCTCTGCTGTCCTTTTCGTTCCCAGTTACTCGTCTGCCTGCTGCCAGTCGATGAGATATTTGGCTTATTCGCAGAATTTGCTGACAGTATAGTATTATATTCGTCGCCTGGTTTTTGTATGCAGAAAGGCGCTGTTTAATTATGCAGTTTAAACTCCGCCACTCGCTTCATTGTTTAATAAGAGACCTTTTTACAGAAGTTGCTTGAAACTTCTGTAAAATTTCAAGGAACTTGTGAAAGTCATATTATTCATTCTGCAGGGACAATGCTTGATTGAAGGCTTTGGACAAAACTGAACCGAAAAAAACGTAATTCAATGTGTATTCATGTATATTCGTGTATGAAGTTCATATCCTGCTACTAGTTTCCATAATTCTAACTGTTTTCTTTGCATTCAGAAGCAGTTGTATTGGTTCTTTTGTAGTTGAGACCCGTTGTTTTTTCGTCACTGACTTCTAAATGAATTAGATAAGGCTTTAAAATTGTTGTCGTCATCGGCTTCATTTTTGAGTTTTCTGTAAAAGAAAACTATTGTGCCGGCTTTGTCTGTATGTCCGTCCGCACTTTTTTTTGTCCGCCCTCAGATCTTAAAAACTACTGAGGCTAGAGGGCTGCAAATTGATATTTTGATCATCCACCCTCCAATCATGAAACATAACAAATTGCGGCCCTCTAGCCACAGTGGTTTTTATTTTACTTAAGGTTAAAGTTATCCATAATCGTGGTTCTGCCAGCGATATAGGATAGACCACCACCGGGCCGTGGTTAAAGATTAATGGGCTGCGGCCCATACAGCATTATACCGAGACCACCGAAAGATAAATCTATTTGCGGTGGCCGTGATTATACGCTGTACATAAAACTCGACTGCGCGGAAGAAACTTCGGCGCATTTTTTACTTGTTTTTTAATGTATTGCGTTTTTTATTTTTTGTACCGTTGTAAAACTTGATTTGAGTAAGGTAAAGTTTGATTGTAGCAATGTTAAAATCTTAAATTTAGAGTAAAATTTTACTTGAATAGGTTTAAAACCAAGACTTTTCTACACTAAAAACTTGCCTTTATGTATGTTTAAAGACTTGACGTTACTAATGATATAAGATTGACCTTACCAAGGGTAAAATTTGAGTTTAGGCTCACGTTTTCATATAACGATTGTGATTTCCATGAGAGAAGTAACGTACGAATTTAAATTTTGAAGAAGATATATTTTTTAGATGATACAGAAATCCATAGACGACATAACCTAACTTAATTTAGGACTGACCATACCTACTTGAACTACTGCCATTTAAAAGATAAGTTTAGAGTCGTGTTGTAACCTTAGGACAAGTTCTATCCTTACTATTTTCAGTTTTAACCCTAAGTCAAGTTGTAACCCAAGTTAAAAGTTTTATCCCTACTGCTTTCAGTTTTAACCCTAATTCAAGTGTTATCCAACTTTTTTTCAGTTTTAACCCTAAGTTAAATTTTAACCGTAAACTCAGGTTATGTCCATACTGTTTTCGGTTTTATCGCTAAGTTAAGTCTTAACCTTAAGTCAGGATTTATCTAGTACTTTCACTTTTAACCCTAAATCAAGTTTTGACACTAAGTCAAGTTTTAACCTTAAGTCAGGATTTATCCAAAACTGTTTTCAGTTTGAACTCTAAGTCAAGTTTTTAACTTTAAGCCAAATCTTATCCTTACTATTTTCATTTTTAACAGTAAGTCAAGCTTTAAACTTGAGTCAAATCTTATCCTTACTATCTTCATTTTTAACCGTAAGTCATGTTTTAAACTTAAGTCAAATCTTATCCTTAATATCTTCATTTTTAACCGTAAGTCAAGTTTTAAACTTAAGTCAAATCTTATCCTTAATATCTTCATTTTTAACCGTAAGTCAAGTTTTAAACTTGAGTCAGATCTTATCCTTACCATCTTCATTTTTAACCGCAAGTCAAGTTATAAACTTAAGTCAAATCTTATCCTTACCATTTTTAACCGCAAGTCAAGTTTTAAACTTAAGTCAAATCTTATCCTTAATATCTTCATTTTTAACCGTAAGTCAGGTTTTAAACTTAAGTCAAATCTTATCCTTAATATCTTCATTTTTACCCGTAAGTCAAGTTTTAAACTTAAGTCAAATCTTATCCTTAATATCTTCATTTTTAACCGCAAGTCAAGTTTTAAACTTAAGTCAAATCTTATCCTTAATATCTTCATTTTTACCCGTAAGTCAAGTTTTAAACTTAAGTCAAATCTTATCCTTATCATCTTCATTTTTAACCGTAAGTCATGTTTTAAACTTAAGCCAAATCTTATCCTTACCATCTTCATTTTTAACCGTAAGTCAAGTTTTAAACTTGAGTCAAATCTTATCCTTACCATCTTCATTTTTAACCATATGTCAAGTTTTAAACTTGAGTCAAATCTTATCCTTACCATCTTCATTTTTAACCATAAGTCAAGTTTTAAACTTAAGTCAAATCTTATCCTTACCAGCTTCATTTTTAACCATAAGTCAGATTTTAAACTTAAGTCAAATCTTATCCTTACCATCTTCATTTTTAACCGCAAGTCAAGTTTTAAACTTAAGTCAAATCTTATCCTTACCATCTTCATTTTTAACCGTAAGTCAAGCTTTACCCAATACAGTTTTCAGTGTTATCGCCTGGGATCTTTAAATTCGGCCTCGCCTCTGACAGTGAGTAATGGTATAAGCAAATAAACCCGTTGACATAAAACCACTTAAAAGGATTCCCCTGCCATTGATTCTGGGATGCAATGAAAACCATTTGGGAGCGGAAAGGGTCATCCGGTTCAGGGCGTTGCAAAGATTGTGGGAATTATTGCGGCACTTTGTAACTTAGGCTGATCGCAGAAGCCATATTAACGTCAGCGGGAGACAAATCGCGCGTCTCTCTCTCTCTCTCTCTCTCTCTCTCTCTCTCTCTCTCTCTCTCTCTCTCTCTCTCTCTCTCTCTGTGGCTCGTGTTCCATTATTGAGGTTTTATTCCCTAAGAGTTTTTAGGCGTTAAGCTACATAAGATGCAAATATTTTAGCTTTAAACACGTCAGTGGGAGACAAATCGTGAGCCTGCCTCTCTCTCTCTCTCTCTCTCTCTCTCTCTCTCTCTCTCTCTCTCTCTCTCTGGCGTTAGTGTTCCATTATCGGGGTTTTATTCCCCTAGAGTTTTAAGTGTTAAGAAATAAGATGCAAATATTTTCTCTTTAGCCAATACAGTTATTTTACTAATTTATCTATCTTATTCTGGTTTTATTATTATAAATTCTTTGGTTTTGTTCTCTCTCTCTCTCTCTCTCTCTCTCTCTCTCTCTCTCTCTCTCTCTCTCTCTCTCTCTGGCGTTAGTAGCTCTTTGTTGGGTGAGTCGGTAGAGCTGCGGACTGTCACTCGATGGGCCGGAGTTCAATTCCCCGGGCGGCTGATGAAGAGTTAGAGGAGTTGATTTCTGGTGATAGAAATTCATTTCTCGCTATAATGTGGTTCGGATATAAGCTGTAGGTCCCGTTGCTAAGTAACCAGTTGGTTCTTAGCCACGTAAAATAAGTCTAATCCCTCGGGCCAGCCCTAGAAGAGCTGTTAATCAGCTCAGTGGTCTGGTAAAACTAAGGTATACTTTTCTGGCGTTAGTGCTCCATTATCGGGGTTTTATTCCCCTAGAGTTTTAAGCGTCAAGACGTAGATGCAAATATTTTCGCTTTAACCAATTCAATGATTTTATTTATTGCTCCATTTTATTCTCTTTTATTCTTATAAGTTCTTCGATTTTAAGTTCTCTGGTTTTTATTCCCGGAGAGGTTTTATGGTTTAGCAGAGAGGTGCTTTTTTGGCCGTGGGTTAATCTGTTTGTTTGGGTAGATAAAAGTCGGCAGTCATAAGCGACGCGCTTTGAAAATGCAGACGAAAACAAAAGCTTTCACGGGCTTTTAATACCTGCCGTTTCACCTGTACGGTCACTCAGCGTAGGAACCTTTTGCCGTATCGCTTCGGTCGTTTATTTTTATCTTTATTTTTGTGGGTATAATATTTATTTTTGTTATTATTAAGTGGTTTAACGGGATCACTGCTGTATTGTTATTGTTATTATTATTATTATTATTATTATTATTATTATTATTATTACTGAGTACTTTAATAAGGTCACTGCTGGTATATTATTATTATTATTATTATTATTATTATTACTGAGTACTCTAATAAGGTCACTGCTGGTATATTAATATGGTACATTATTATTATTATTATTATTATTACTGAGTACTTTAATAAGATCACTGCTGGTATATTAATGTGGTACATTATTATTATTATTATTATTATTATTATTATTATTATTATTATTATTATTATTATTATTATAAAAATATTTCGGAAGAAGACCCTCTTTCAAACAAATGTCATCAAAAATTATTACGTTGTTAATGAGATGATGGTTATTATTATTATTATTATTATTATTATTATTATTATTATTATTATTATTATTATTATTATTATTATTATTATTATTATTAAGTACTTCAACGAGATTACTGCATAACATTCATAGAATCCCAAAAACCTCGCCACGATGATTTTTACCTTAAGTAAATTGTTAAAATTCGAGCAAGGCAAAGTTGAAGGAGTTGAACAGCTCTGTATAGTGAGATCAAATGAAGCAGATGAGAAGTATAAGGCAGAACAATGTCCATTGTCTACATTGTCCTGCATATGGCACACTGTAGGCTGTGATCCCTCCCCTGCCCAACCTCACCCATATTAGTGGGGTAGTTATATTCTAATGGCGCTTAACCACACTTCTTGTAATTACAGGCCTTAATATTCATGTTTTCCTTAATGGTCAGTGAGAGTCATTAACATCACCGGCGTCAGTAAATGATTTCAATAAACAGTTTTAGTTTTCTGTAAGAGAAAACTATTGTGCCGGCTTTGTCTGTCCGTCCGCACTTTTTCTGTCCGCCCTCAGATCTTGAAAACTATTGAGGCTAGGGGGCTGCAAACTGGTAAGTTTATCATCCCCCCCCCCATCATCAAACATACCAAACTGCAGCCTTCTAGCCTCACTAGTTTCAATTTTATCTAAGGTTAAAGTTAGCCATAATCGTGCTTTTGGCAACAATATAGGAAGGCCACCACCGAGCAGTGGTTAAATTTTCGTGGACCGCGGCTCATGCAGCATTATACCGAGACCACCGAAAGATAGATCTATTTTCGGTGGCCTTGATTATATGTTATAGCGGCTGTACATATAACTCGATTGCGGCTAAGAAACTTTGGCGCATTTTTTACTTGTTGTTAATTAGGTTCTTATAATGTTTACGGATGTGATCGCGGAAAATAAAGGCAGCGCCGAGTGGTTTACGTGGAATGTGAATTCCAGTTACGTTAGCAATCCAGCTCCGTTGAAAGTGGGAGGAAAGAGTGAGGAAATACAGAGAATGGAGAGAAAGTCGGAGTGCCTTTCTTTCAGCACTCCAGCTCTCTGAAGCGGGATCGTCGTCAGGTTAAATAAATGATTGTGCATAACACGCAGAGGACCAAAGCCCCTGGAGAGAGATGGTCAGAAAGGGTTTCGGTTTTGTTGTTGATTGGTGGAAGAGTTGCAAAGGGGACGAGTCGTGTAGGGCGGCGTAACTTGTGCACGCACCATGAGCAGTATACAGTGCGCATCATTCAGATTGTGTTGCTTTCCATGTCGTGTTTCTCTGCATGTTAAGAATAGCAGTATTCGAAATTAATAACTGAATTCGAAATCACTCGCCATTTGAAAAATTGATTTAGATGGTTCAAATGAAAACGGTAACATGATTGTTTTCAGAAGTTATTTTTTTCGTGGCATTAAAGTTAGCCACTATATTCAAATTTTTGAAATATGACTTATTAAGAAAAGTAATTTTCCTTCGGAAAATTATGGATGTTTCTTATACATTTTATTGATTTGGAAATTAAAATTTCCAAACGAAAACTGAAAGATGCACACCCAGTCCATGTGCATGTCAAATTTGACTAATTTCTGGATTAAAAAATTTTCCTTTGATGATATAAAGTTAGACGTACCATAATACTACAAAGGAAGAACAAAACACACAACGTCAGGTAAGAGAAGGACACAAGGATTACAGCAGAGGAATGTCCATTTGCCACACGCGAAGTTCAAACGCTATTTAAGGGATTAAACAGCCTTGCGAATATGTTTGCCTGTAACGTCGTATCCAGGCTGATTCCCGTGTGACTGACTGTTCGATTGCTGAAGAACAGGACACAAATATATTTTGTTATTCCCAAGTCACAGAGAATTCAGTATCATAATTTTCCCGTCTCTGGATTTTTGTAATAAACGGGGACACTACAATGTCGGTCATCGATGTGGAAAATATACTATGTCCTAATCATACATATATGTAGTAAACATAATAAGAAGTTGCTGTACAGAACAACAATTACATCACATAAACAGCTGAAACACCCTCATATTGATATCAGAAAATGAAAGAAAAAGTAAAATATAAAATGCCTATGTTTATTAGAAAGGACTATGTTGAAAGCAGGTAAGGTGGACTGGAATTTTATGACAAATTACTTTTTAATGATGATGAGCGGATAATGCATAAGTGCCCAGAACAGTATTAACTTGGCATGAAACAATATTTTGTTTGATGACCTTCTCCAGTTTTAACACAGACTTTTGTAAAAAAAAAAAAAAAATGGATAATGTTAATTTAAGAAATACAGAGGAAAGGAAAGTTTCCCACAATGTGGAAAAGATTGATTTGGAAAAATTTATGAGACTTACTTAAACTTAATATTTGTAGGACTGTTAAACCTGATCTGTTCATGGGTACGAGAGAATGGGGACTTCCTACCATCATTTCCTAAAAATTCTCGGAAGAACCACATACTCACCATGTGGCTCATAAATCGATTCAGATTTCGTGTTTTGGAAACAACATTAACAAGTAAAAAATGCGCCGAAGAAACTTCGGCGCATTCGAGTTTTCTGTACAGCCGCTACAGTGTATAATCAAGGCTACCGAAAATAGACGTCTTTTGGTGGTCTCGGTATAATGCTGTATGAGCCGCGATCCATGAAACTTTAACCACGCCCTTTGGTGGCCTATCCTATATCGTTGTCAGAAGCACGATTATGGCTAACTTTAACCTTAAATGAAACAAAGATTATTGAGGCTAGAGGACTGCCATTTGGTATATTTGATGATTGGAGGGTGGGTGATCAACATACCAATTTACAGCCCTCTAGCCTCAGTAGTTTTTAAGATCTGAGGGCGGACAGAAAAAAGTGCGGACGGACAGACAAAGCCATCACAACAGTTTTACAGAAAATTAAAACGAAATTTCTAATATAATTTTTAGTGATGATTCTCTCATCAGAGACCCGAGATCGATCTAAACGGGAAGGAAACTTAAAAAAAAATTTAATAAAAAAAAATTCTGTATACCTATGTTAATCCAAGCAGTGACTAGAGCACCTGGTAGTCATTTCGACTGTTGTTGGTCAAGGCCAGGTTGGAGGACATGGGGCGGGCAACCGCATCCCAAAAAGGCTTGCTGAGAGCTGGAAGATTAACATCCTTTTGAGCTAACCACTCTTTAAGTGATAGCATATGTATATATGTTTTGTATATGTATGTATATATATATATATATATATATATATATATATATATATATATATATATATATATATATATATATATATATATATATATGTGCATACACATTTGGTGCATACATACATGTATGCACACTCATATATATGTATATATACAGAGAGAGAGAGAGAGAGAGAGAGAGAGAGAGAGAGAGAGAGAGAGAGAGAGAGAGAGAGAGAATGAGAATTACCCAGGAGGAGGCGTACATTAGCGTATATATTCATTAGGCACTCAGCCGAGGTAATTACCTTCGTCGCTAATGCATACGAAATTGTATCACGCATTGATCTTTCAATGCACTTCGAGAACCACTGGAGATATCCTCATTATTATGACGTAATGTAATCATCTTTGTTTACAGTCATCATCAACACACAATAAATAAATATATATATTATATATATATATTTATTTATTTATTTATTTATGAATATATATATAAGTATAAATATAAATATATATATATATATATATATATATATATATATATATATATATATATATATATATATATATATATATATATATATATATATCAAATATAAGGGAGCCCCTAGGAATGCCAAAATGTGGAAAGTAAAAGCTATATTTCAGAGACCAAACTGTCTCTCTCCTCAGGCAAATAGTGAATGAGAAAAAGTCCTTGTTTAATTATGACTAGAGACATACATGTTCACTTAGAAGAAAAATTTATCCCTTTGACTGGAAAGACACCCAGACATTCACTGACTATTTGGCTCCCACCAGACCGAGCGACCTGTGTCCTCTCTCTCTCTTTCTCTCTCTGCAAGCGGAGAGGAGGAGGGGAGAAAAAGGGTCATTTGGGTGGTTGGTTCGTACGACCCTTTTATCGTCCTCTTAATTACTGCGTTGTTGCGGAGAATGGAAGGCGATTGCCACTAATTGACATCGATCAAAGACCGCGACGTATTGGTCCCGTCCTGGCACCACGACTGTTGCTTTTCTTGGCGCGCCGTTCCTTTGCCGTTTCTTTGGCAGTGAAGTTGTTTTAGTAATGTCGTTAGCGCATTATTTTCTTTTATATTCCTGTTGCATATTGTTATGTTTTTTTACCCAGACGTTTTTCTCTAGATGTTTTTTGGCCTTTTGGTCCTACGCAGATATTTTGAGTAAGGTGCATGCTTTCCTTGGCGCCGTTCGTTTGCTGTTTCTCTGTCAGTGGCGTCGTTTTAGTATTGTCCTTAGCGCATTATTTTTTTTATAACTTGAATATTGTTAGGTTTTTACCCAAACGTTTTTTTGCTAGATGTTTTCTAACCTTTCGGTCCGATGCAAATATTTTTTGAGTAAGGTATATGCTTTTCTTGTCACCGTTCGTTTGCTGTTTCTTTGTCAGTGGCGTTGTTTTAGTGATGTTGTTTTTTTTATTCGTTTTATCTTTTGTTGATTTTCTTTACCCAAACTTCTTTTGCCGTTTTTTTTTTTTTTTTTTTTTTTGGCCTTTCAGTTATACGCAAATAATTTGGGATTGGGGTACACGTTTTTCTTGGCATCGTTCGTTTGCTGTTTCTTTGTCGCTGGCGTCTTTTAGTGATGTCGTTAGCGCATTATGTTTTTTATTCATCTTAAATATTGTTAGTTTTTCCCCACAGACGTATTATGCTAGAAGTTCTCTAACCTTGCGGTTCAGTGCAAATATTTTTCACGTTTTTCTTGGTACCTTTCATTTGCTGTTTCTCTGTCATTAGCGTCGTTTTAGTGTTGTCGTTAGCGCATTAATGTTTTTATTCGTTTTACCAGAAGCATTTTTTGGGGAAGCTCAGTTATGTGCAAATATTTCGAGATAAGGGTACATGCTTTACTAGGCACCTTTCTTTATCAGTGGCGCCATTTTAGTCCCATCGTTACCGCATTGTATGTTTTTGTATTCATTTTAACTATTGGTAGTTTTTTACCCAAACTTCTTTTGCCTGAAGTTATTTTAACTTTCGGTTCTCAGAAAATATCTTGGGATTAGTGCAGTAACTCGGGCTCGTCTCCGGCTACGCTGCACCCACAAGAGGTACGTAGTTCATCGCTCGTAGATCGGTGTATGTATGCAAATATTTGTGCACTAATTGTATATTTTATTATAGTTAGCCCAGGACAGAATGTGGTGGCGTGAGTTCATCGACTTAAGTACAACTTAGTTTTACCAGACCAATGAGCTGATTAACAGCTCTCCAAGGGCTGGCCCAAAAGATTAGACTTATTTTACGTGGCTAAGAACCAATTGGTTACCTAGCAACGGGACCTACAGCTTATTGTGGAATCCGAACCACATTATAGCGAGAAATGAATTTCTATCACCAGAAATAAATTCCTCTGATTCTTCATTAGCCGGCCGGAGACTCGAACTCGGGCCTAACGAGTGCTAGCCCACAACTCTACCGACTCGCCCAACGAGGAACTTGTGAGGCCTCTTGCATCCCCGTGGGTGCTACAAGAAATGATTGATTGATTGATTGATATTATATTATATATTATATCACATTACATAGTATGTATTCACATCATATGTCTATTTTACTCCGTGTTCTGTTGAAGTTTCCTTAACCAACCAATGTTCTTCCAGATTTGTTGAACGTGAATGCTTCTACATTCGACTAAAAAATAACAACGAAAAAATATTCCCACGTGAAACTTTATATCGCAATTACGAACTAACTGAGCGAGAATCTGATACCCCGAGATAAGTGTTGTATTCATGCAGTTGACGAGCAACGCCGTCACACTTCGTGATGCCTAAACCCATTAGCAAATCAGTACTGGGACGTCCGGCTAATTTCGTTAATAATCTAATTTTGCGATCGAATCATTACCAGCGTTCGGACGGATTGAATTCTCCGCCGCTACCCTTCGTTCCACGGATGACGCGCGTCATTCTGGGGAATGAATGACGGTAATTAATGTTGATGCACCTACGTCATGTAGCTGTTGATTCATTCTTCTCTGATTTTTTTTTTTTTTTTTTTTTTTTTTGTCGATGGAGGGCTTCTGCTCTTTGGAAGTTCTCTGAGCTAGTTAGTGGAATTTTAAAATTATTCCATATGAATGAATAATGACGATAACGACAGTAATTGTAATAAGGTTAATGAATGAGTCATCGGCAATGAAAATAGCAACGATAACTCCGATAAAATAGTATTTTATTATTGGTTTATTTAATTTTTTTTCGCAATTTCAATACAGGATATGGAGCTGCAAGCCATTTAGTGATTCGAACAAAGCAGAGAGATGAAAATACAATTTACTCGAAACAATGATAGCACCGTTAATAATAGTATTTTATTTTATTTTATTATTTTTATTTTATTTTTTCTTGCACTATCAGTACAGGATATGGGGGCTGCAAGCCATTTGGTGAATCGCACAAAGTTGAGAGCCGAAAACCCAATTTATTTATTGAATTTGGTCTAGTACCGAAGGTGTTTGGATTTATATCGCAGGCAGTAATAAAATCATCCACAAAATTGCTATAGTATTATTAAAAGTAATTATAAAGTAGGCTGGTTAATAATCCCTTCGCCTCTCTTACTTTTTCATACAATGTCGGTGGCGCTGACGAGTGCTGAATGGGTAACGTGAAGCATGACGCAAGACTTTGATACTGGCTGGCGAATATTTTCGTAAGCTGTCGGTTTTATGGTTGGGTAGGTGTTTTCAGTGTGATAGCTCTTGTTACACCACAATGAGAGTCTGAGCGACGGAAAGGGAAAGGGAGTAATCCCTACTTTCTCATTAATAAAATGTAGCAGTTTTTTTTTCTTTTCGACACTGTTAGAGCTCTTATATGTCCATATTCGCACACACATATATATATGTGTGTGTAATATATATATATATATATATATATATATATATATATATATATATATATATATATATATATATATATATATATATATAAGTATAGTAGATAGATAGATATGGGTGTGTGTATGTTTGTAGAATGAGCGGATCTCATTTTACACAAATCTTGTGAAATTTTACAGTATGCTTCCCCTGTATAGAATGTTGATGTGCTTGAAAAACATAAGTATTTCTGGCTATGTTAAATATATTTCAAATAAAAATTAATAAAACTAAAGAGAAGGAGATGAATTCTAAGATATGTAGTTAATATCACATGAAAATGTGTAATTAGTATGAGAAAATATGCTTTAGTATACTCTGAAGTAAGAGAAATTAGAGCACTAGAACTGTACAAGACCAGACAGCTGGCCAGAGTTCAAGAAAATTGACAGCTGGCCAGAGTTCAAGAAAATTGACAGCTGGCCAGAGTTCAAGAAAATTGACAGCTGGCCAGAGTTCAAGAAAATTGGCCATTTGGTCACCACCAGGCCCATGACAAGAAAAATGCCGCCCGAGATATCTAACTCAGCAACCATAAATAGCCTCATGGAAATCAATTAAGCAAATCATACTTGAAAGGTCGAGACTGAGTTCCCCAACAACCCCTAATTACTAACGAAGTTTGTTTTGAACGTTTATGACCGTTTATAACCCCCACTGTATTTTCTTGAGAGCAGAGTTAATGCACTGGTGGCATTGGATAAACACGCCAGACAAGCTTGCTGTATGAATAATGTGTTTTTAGTGGCATTAACGCAAGCTTATGTTTATGATGGCCAAGGTCAGGTTTGACTTTGAGGTCTGTCGGGTGAGTTATGAATACCTCAAGTTTTTATTTGGTACCACCATAATACCTTTTTAGTTCTGCTATTAATTTTCGGTCAAATGCACCATCACGCCACAGGTAATTTGAAAGATATTATGAGCTAAACTGGATGAAAAGAACGTAACTTCACCAGATGCGGATCTTCACAAAAGTATTTTGTGGTTTTCCGTTAACCTGTGGCCAACCTTACCGATAGTTCTCTGCTGATTTCGATCCAGATGAAATCCCGGTTTAACTTATTGATTTGTTCATGGGGCTTGACTGACCAAAGGAAGTCGATCTTCACCCGTAAGTTTTATTATGTGAAATATGTATCCAGAGGTAAGCTCCATCGAAATGTGAACTATATTCGAATTTAAATTACCAGAGATTTTTATAAGAAATGGCTGTGGCTTTTGGGCAGCTATCCTAAGAAAATGTTATGCAAACCTATGAAGACGTTTTTCTTATTCAACTTACATCCATTGCCCTTTTATAACACACGCCCGAGGGAAAGAAATAAGTAGGTGAGTTAAAAAAAAGCATTAAGGAAGCAGCTGATTTGCTTCTTAAAGGATGATTAGGAGTGAGAGTCGGGGAGTGGGAAATATTTTTTGGAGTGGTGGATAATTTCTTCTTTAGAGTCTGCTAGTGAGCGGAGGACGGATCCTTGACAATGCTTCCTTTGCGCTCAGAGACGTAATCTATGAATCTTTGGTGAAAAGTTAAACTAGTGTATGGATAGCGTTTTGCAAACATTAAGTAGACGCTTACATGATATATATATATATATATATATATATATATATATATATATATATATATATATATATATATATATATATAATATATTTATATATATATATATATATATATATATTTATGTATATTTATATATATATATATATTTATATAATACAAGTATTTATCCCTTTATATATACTACAAGTATTTATCCATTTATATGTATATATGTATATATATACATATATATATAAATAAAGGGATAAAAATACTTGTAGTTTATATATAAATATATATATATATATATATATATATATATATATATATATATATATATATATACATACATACATACATACATACAGATAGGTAGATATGTGTGCGTGTGTATGTATGTGTAAGAATATTCTTGCCTGCAATAACCGCCCATAGTCTTCACAACCAATCTCAGACCTCACATACCCAACTTTAGCAACGCCTTTCAGTTCGCAACAACCAACGAAGGGGCCAACCAGACTAAACCACACCAAACCACCCAACCAAGATAAGGCGTCCACCAATGCCGCGGGAGTCGCCGCCCCCCCAAAATGTTTACTCTCGCGCCTCTCTGACTGCGGAGGAACCGGGCAAAACACGCGTGTTTACATGCAAATTGAAAGCAAGTTGTTTTCGATTGTCCACCTGTTTACGCCGGGGAGTTTGAAGAGGCTGGATGGAGTTCCTCTATCCAGAAGACTCGGCTCCTCTGCGGTCGGGTGGCGGGTGTTTATTTTGGCATTTCTCGAGGACTGGTTTTCGCCTTCGGCCGGGGATTCAGAAAGGGTCATTCGCTCTGTTTACTCTGCCCGATTGGATTCTGCATGCCCTGGATTGGGTGGGAAATGTAAGTCGAGTCATGATTAAACTTGAAAACATCCCCTAGACTCTACATGGCCTGGTTTGGGTGAGAAATGGAAGTCG
>JANJGK010000011.1:64081942-64084442 GCA_039081455.1 Macrobrachium rosenbergii
GAGAGAGCCTAAGATGTTTTTGGAATGGAGAGGCTTCAATCCGAAAGAGCAGGGAAGTACAAAGCGCCTTGGTATTTTCGGCTTCCCATTATCTGTCGGATTTCTGTCTTGCGTAGGGATTCCATTTTCTCTTTTCTCCGCATCCCATTTTTGTTTCTTATGTTTATCAAACCTTTTTTTTTTACATCTAGTTCTCCTTTTGTGTCTGTTCTCTTTTCGTTTTCTGTATTGTGTTTTTTTGTGTAGTCGGTTTTGTGTGTGTGTGTTTTTTTGTCTTTGTTTATTAGGCTGCATCTTTTCCTCTATTTTTTTGTATTTTTATTTTCTTGTCTCATACGTATCCCATTTCACTTTTGCCTTTTTTTATTGTATTTTTTCTGTATCCGCTTAATATTCGTCATTTTATAAGTTTGTTTTGGCCTTATTATTCTCTTTTCCCTTCCTTATATTTTGGTCTCTTGTATTTTTCAGTATGCTTGTGTTTTTTTTTTTCTTTGTATTTTTCAGTATGCTGTGTTTTTTTTTTTATTTTATTGTTTCTCTTCTTTCATATATCACTTTTCCTTTTATTTTTTGTATTTTATTTGATTGCAATGTATTTTTCATTTCCCCCCGCTTTGTTACGAATTTAACTCCCTTTTTATTTCAAATTCGAAATTGTTGTCTTTCGCACATTTTCCCGTTTGTTTATTTCAATCGGGACCTAGTTTCGTGCTTTATTTGATTATTATTGTTACCACCGTCATTATTTTCATTATCGTTATCATCAAATATTCACATCAAAACAGTTCTAAAAGACTAAAAAGATTATTATTATTTTATTCCTCCGTGTTCTGAATATTGTTCTACAACTCGCATCTTCAATTGTCAGAAATATATTTAATTGTCATTAAATTTCATATTCCAGACTTTATTATTAGTCTCTGGCACTGTCGTTCGATCAAGTCACTGTGCATGATTTATAAAATTCTTCATACTTTCATGTAGTCATCCTTTGAGTTCAGATCTTCCACAACGTAGCAGTAGATATGCTATCCCTCGTAGCGGGGTAGCGCCGCCAGTGGTACCTCATGCGGTGCACTGTAGGCATTACTTAAGGTTCTTTGCAGTGTGCCTTCGGCCCCTAGCTGCAACCCCTTTCGTTCCTTTTACTGTACCTCCTCCTTTCATATCTTTCTTCCATGTTACTTCCACCCTCTCCGAACAATTGATTCATAGTGCAACTGCGAGGGTTTCCTTCCTGTTAAACCCTTTCAAAACCTTTTACTGTCAATTTCCGTTTTCAAGCGCTGAATGACCTCATGGGTCCCAGTGCTTGGCCTTTGGCCTAAATCCTAAATTCAGTTCAATTCAGTAGATTTGCTGTTAATTCCAGCAGTCTTGCCTTCTCTTTTGTGGGATCCAGCACCCAACTTTCACGGAAGGTTGTTCCAGCTGTGACCAAATTATGGAAAGCGATTGAATAGTTGGAACTTCAGAAGTTCAAGCGAAGTGCAAATAGTGTAGCATTGTGCTGGATCCCGCGTCTCATTTCGTTGTTTTGATTACTTTATTCCATTTGTTTTCCTTTGTCATTCCTCTTATATATATTATATTTATATATGCATATATATATATATATATATATATATGTGTGTGTGTGTGTGTGTGTGTGTGGTGTGTGTGTGTGTGTGTCAGATATATATATATATTATATAATATAGTATATATATATATATATATATGTGTGTGTGTGCTGTGTGTGTGTTGTGTGTGTATATCATATATGTTATATATATATATATATATATATATATATATATATATATATATATATTATATATATATATATTTCTTTTTCCACTTTTCTTTTCTTTTTTAGACGTACGTGGTTGCTTTCGATACTGAAGCCTTTGGTCTTGTCAAATCCTGCTTTTCAAATAGGGTTGTATCTCGTATAATAATAATAATAATAATAATAATAATAATAATAATAATAATAGCCATCCCGCCGGTTATAAACCACCTGCCTGCTATATATACGTGTGTAACATTTATCTCAGTTCATTCATTTTTTATAACTCAGTAGTTGGCCGCGAGAGTGCGTGTCCGAAACGCCAAAGGAAATAAAACTAAGACAATAGAAAACCTTAATAATAATAATAATAATAATAATAATAATAATAATGACACGGGGGCGTTAATGAGTGTATTATCTAGTTGAGCCTCTGGAAAATGAGAGTCGAGATTCAGTATAATGCATAAACAAAATACCCCCCCACCCCCCGACCCCCACACCAGTAGACATACCTTTAATGCATTCATCTCTTCCGTTGGTCGTCTGTCATGATTATGATTGCCATTAGTTTGCATGCTAATTAAGCGTATTTATTGTGCTTTATACTTTTTCATTTATCTTTGTTTCTTTATTGCGTATTTGTTTACTGCTTGACTTTTGTTAAGGAACTTTACGCACTGTTTTAATTTATTGGCTTTTTTTTGTCCTTGTTGTTCATCTATC
>JANJGK010000011.1:64095808-64128338 GCA_039081455.1 Macrobrachium rosenbergii
TATGTATATATTATATATATATATAGGGTGTGTGTACTTATTCCACCATTCGCAAGAAGGGTTAAATTTTTCTGTCTCTTGGCAAGATTTTAGGGATGAAATTGCTAGGCCCACGGGCATTCTTTTGACCCCAGCGCATGCTGGTACCCATTCAGACCTGGGTAGCCTCATGCATACATCACATTTCTAATCCCACGAAAGATTACACCTTCAGACATATCTACGGGATATTGTCATAGCGTCTCGAATCCAGAGACGGCGAACATCCTTAAACAAAGTTAACTTGAATACCTCATGATTAAGGAAGTCGTGTTTGGTCGTCACATAATTCCTGCAAACAAATAATTATTCATACATAATGAGTATTAGCGGATATTTGAAAATGATCCGGCTTCCAGAAGCATAAAATCTAGAAAGTGGAAAATCGAAATTCAAAGAGAAGCTTCAGTTGTCCTTTAAAACACGACGCATTCTTAACCTAAATGACAGGTTATAAAAAAGTTTCTTCGGCACAATCGAGTTTGCTGTACAGCCGCTACAGCGTATCAAGGCCACCGAAAATAGATCTCTCTTTCGGTGGTCTCGGTATAATGCTGTGGGAGCCGCGGCCCGTGAAACTTTAACCAAGGCCCGGTGGTGGCCCGTCCTATAGCGGTGCCAGACGCACGATCATAGCTAACTTTAGCCATAAATAAAATAAAAACTACGGAGGCTAGAGGGCTTCAATTTGGTAGGTTTCATGATTGGAGGGTGGATGATCAACATACCAATTTGCAGCCCTCTAGCCTCAGTAGTTTTTTAAGATCTGAGGGCGGACAGTAAAAAAGTGAGGACGGACAGACAAAGCCGGCACAATAGTTTTCTTTTACAGAAAACTAAAAGCCTGGAATTCAATCTCCATATTTCCCTGCCTGCAATTTCCTGTTGTCTCATACTCTCGATTTCGAATTCCCCCAAAAATACCGTGAATCTATCTGATATACTTCGTTTGCGACGAAGCTTATTTCATTTGAGAAAATTGCGGCAATTTCCTGAATTTTGATTAGCTGTCAACTCGGGAAGGTGATGTTTGTTATAAAGGCCTTGCAACAAAAGATTACGGCCCGAAATGGAAAACAGTGAATGAGGACTTCATAGTGCGTATGTTATTTTTTTTTTCTCAGGAGCCACACTCTGTTAACAAAGATGGATTCATATTATATATATATATAAATATATATATATATATATATATATAATATATATATATATATATATATATATATATATATATATAATATATAATATTCATATATTTACAGATATACCTACATACATGCATACATACACACGCACACAAATATATATGTGTGTGTATGTGAGTGTGAGTGCACACATATATACAGCCCTTATCACTTTTAATTGTCAGCATATAAATTTTGTATCAAGTATGACAAATTTTCCGAGAGAGGGAAAATCAAATCTCGGCAACACTGCTTGCTGAGTAACTACTGGAAGTATTTCATTCGGGATCACTCTTGATTCTCGGAAACTCTCAGGTTTCTCCAACACTCCGTTCTTTCCTCAGATAATGAGGCTGAAAGGAGAGAAGTCGCTTCCTCTTTCTTCTTTTCGCTTCGAGATGTTCCCTAAAATTTGACCGAATGATCCTAATGAACTTGGAGGAAAGTTGGATTACTCCGCCAAGGGGTGATTCAGTTTTTTGTTTTCTGTAAAAGAAAACTATTGAGATGGCTTTGTCTGTCCGTCCGCACTTTTTCTGTCCACCCTCAGATCTTAAAAACTTGGTATGTTGATCAATCACCCTCCATTCATCAAACATACCAAATTGCTGCCCTTTAGCCTCAGTAGTTTTTATTTTATTTAAGGTTAAAGTTAGCCATATTGTGCCTCTGGCAACGATATAGGATAGGCCACCACCGGCCCGTGGTTAAAGTTTCATGGGCCGCACCGAGACCACCGAAAGATAGATCAATTTTCGGCGGCCTTGATCATACGCTGTAGCGGCTGTACAGAAAACTCGATTGAGCCGAAGAACCTTCGGTGCATTTTTTACTTTGGGAGTGGTCCGGATTTGGATTTTGGAGTATTAAGGATTTTATTCTTAATATAAAATTAAGCTGGAAAGATTCTCTCGTGATTATTTGTAATCTATCATTATAACTATGCACTTCATGCATATGCCAAAAATATCACTTAAATTCAAATCAGTTTTCGATTCCTTTTGGATATCCTTATTAAATATCTATAAATTTACATAGTTGATAACTTATTATTTTGAAAAGCTTAGTAACTTATTTATAGAATACTCAAGATGTATACTTTAATGTGATATTTTTCTGTATAAACTTCACAGAACGAATTTCTAAATATACTATCCATCAAATATTATTCTGAAAAGTAATCTTCATCATATAGATAAAAAGATATAGATAAATAGGCAAAACAAAAGGATGGACAGATAGGTTTATTGTTCTCTCTCTCTCTCTCTCTCTCTCTCTCTCTCTCTCTCTCTCTCTCTCTCTCTCTCTCTGTTCTCGGGCACACATTCAGTGTTTGCTGCTGAATATGAAATAGGAACCTTTCAGTTTTCATTTACCTTTTGGATGTGGCCGTTGGCGGTCCACCCCTTTGAAAGCGCGCTTGCACGCACATGCGCGCGTGCTTTCACTGTTACACTGCGGTTTCATGTTTACCAAATACCCGTTGAATTACATCCGGATGATATGACCCCGTCTCATTGTTTGCTGAGGCATAATGCGACATTTTGGAAAAGGAGGCAGGTGGAAACCCTTTGATCTCTCTCTCTCTCTCTCTCTCTCTCTCTCTCTCTCTCTCTCTCTCTCTCTCTCTCTCTCTCTCTCTCTCTCTCTATATATATATATATATATATATATATATATATATATACTATATATATATATATATATATATGTATATATATATAATATATATATATATATATATATATATATATATATATATATGGACACGTGCATCTACTGTGATTTTTAAGCTTTTGTGTATATATATATGTATTTATATATACATATGTATGTATGTATGTATGTATATATATATGTATATTTATATATATGTGTGTGTGTGTCTGTGTATGTGTGTATGTAGGTGTACGGGCATGGCGACTCCTTCGCCCACCTTTTATTCGATGCAATTAGTCAAATTTTGAGCAGTGTCTGTGTTGCAGCGCTTGAATCACTTTTCTAGGTCCGAGGAATCCCCCAGACAACTGTCCACCAGTCCACCAACCCGTAGACAGGTACCAGCATCTGCCGGAATCAAGATATAATGGCGTCTGAGCGGCAGCCTCACCCGTGAAGACTTATTCAAAACTGGAAGGTTGTACCTATATATATATATATATATATATATATATATATATATATATATATATATATATATATATATATATATATATATATATATATATATATATATGTGTGTGTGTGTGTGTGTGTGTGTGTGTGTGTGTGTGTGTGAATATATGTATGTATATATTTATATATATATATTATATATATATATATATTATATATATATATATATATTATATATATATATATATATATATATATATATATATATTATATATATATATATAGTTCACTGATATATTTCGCGCGAGATATACCTACTCCCTTCACGACCAATTTTTTTTTCGAATCCCGGGCGTTTAAGTTTGGTTCGAAAATGCTGCACAGGAAATCTGCCCCGTTCATGGGCGTCACTCGCTTTTTCTGGACATAAAGAACGTGTTCTATTTTCAGGGAAATCCGAGGAAATTACTGCAAGGGTTGCAGAGGGAATTTTTCTCGCGGCGAATGAAAGAGGAAATGAGCGTTATTTTGCGTGATTTGATTGTCGTTGTGTTGGAGAGAGTAAGGCAAAGAGGGGGATTCGGAAGTACGGTACTTTCCTCTGTCCCTGTGGCGTACCCATGCGGACAAGAGAGAGAGAGAGAGAGAGAGAGAGAGCGAAACTGTACGTGAGCCATTCTAGTTTAAAACTGTTTTATGGAAATTGTTGCCAACTAATAGCAAGTCATTTTGGGATAATGCTGTTATGCCCTAGACCCTTGTTTACTCTTGTTGTGACCCACCATGGTCTTCTGACCATCAGATACATAATTCATTGATTTAGTTAGCAAGGGCACAATGGATTATGCATAAATGGGACTTACAATCCATTCACACCCTCTCAAGTATATCTGTGTAGAAATATTACATACATATGAGGGTGAGGTTGGGTGAACGGGTGAGACTTTTGAAATCTGTAATCTGATTTCCTCTTAAAAGTGGCTCTAATGTTAGCAATGCAAGAAAATTAGTAAAGAAAAGACTGTGCTGTATCGAATTTGCTTCGCCATTCGTAAATAATCAATTATGTTCTTAAACTGTCCATCAGATAAACTCAAGGGGCAACATTTTCTTCCCTAACGAGTATTCGTGTTTTATGTATATTCACTCGTTAGAAGCAGTAGCAGCATTCATAATAGTATTAGACATGACTCTTTGAAGGATGTAGTGTGGAAGAATGTGAATCACCGCCTTTTCAATGAATAACTGGTAATTGTGCTGCATGGTCCGGAAAATTAACATTTTTATTCTATGTCAAAATGTCATTGTTCCTAGAGTTTCTTAGGGGACTCTTGTTTTGCGGTTTTGGCGACCTGGGTGCGTTTCTTGTAACGACTTATCATCATTTGATCGTTTTCCTAATTATTTGTGCTTTGCTTTGTACTGGAAAGGCTTGAAAGAATGTTGCCTATTCAGCCCTTACATTTTTATAGACATGGTCGGTTTCAGAGCAGTTTCTTGTATTTCGATAGTTTCAGAACTGGCCTTAGTGAATGGACGAAGGAATAGTGGAATACTTGAGACAACAATCGCTTTCCGGGCCTATCTGTTTAGGACGAAAAATATGGTATTTGATACCGGAGATGCCCATATTCCATGTTGAGTTAAAGTTGAGTGGTTGCTTGACAATGTGTTGTGCTTTCAATAGTCATATATGACATATCTGATGGATATCAGTATCTGCAAAATTTTCGTGGACTACAGCTGGTGTGTCAGCTTTCGTCGTTGTGTAAATATGAATTTTCATTCATGATAACCAGGTAAATAGTTACATTCCTTTTTATACTAGGGAAAACGAGTTTTCTTGCTGAATACATAGGTTGGTATGCTTAAATATTCATCACGCAAGTTGGGTTAGGCTAGGTTTTGTAGGTGTAGGCTAAGGTACTGACTTTTCCTCAAACAGCAAATGACTATATTCTCAAACTATATATGGAATATTAAAGAGAAATACATTTTATAACTAGGTTCCATTATCCTTTTGCTTGTGCTATGGTAGTCCGATATTGTTTCTTGGTGATTCTGTGATGTTTTGGCCCTGGACAAAGCAACAGTACTGTACACTACTTTTACTGGGCGTCAAAACAACATTATGACGAGAGTTACAGTTAACTGGATTAGGTGTGTGGCATGTTTTATATATTTTGATACTTCTTTTTATATGAGTATTCTCTCAATCTCGCAGCCCACAAATAGAATTGATAAATATTGCAATTAATTGCAGTTATTTTTACCTTTTGTTTTTGTTTAAAAACCTGTTTATTTTCGTATTTCCTTGCACAGCCTGTCAACGAGTTCAGAGTGGTAGGATAAGACAGGGGTTAGGTTAGGCATGAATTATATAAGGTGGAGAAGGCATTTTTGCTATTAATACAATCTTCAATCTTTTATATATTCATAAAATGCATGAGTTATTAAATATATTTCGCAAAGATTTCATAAATGAATGAGTTATTGAAAATATATCGCATTAAGGTTTTTATCGTATCAGTGTTGAAGCGCAAGCATAGAGAGGTAGCCCTGCAGTAGTTTAAGACAAATTTGGGTTTCTGTCCTGCATAGTAGTTATGGATTAGATCTGTGTGGTTTCAAATCACTCCGTGACTTTTTGTGGTTGTATCAGTAAGTTAATCCTTTTCCCATATCTTTCAAAGAAATTATTGTGGCGTACTGCGTCGAAAACCATGAGATAACGTTGAATTTTAACTCAGTTCTGTACTGTGATGTATGTATAGTTTTAATTTCCTGGAAGTCATGGGTACCTGGACAGAATACAGGCAAAACGAGTTTGAGCATTGCAGTGTTATTTTGCTCTGGAAATGAGGAATGGGAATATTCATTAATTACCTTCGTTGTTTTTGCTCATGACGTATTTCTTGTGTGCTTTTGGTACAATCTCCATCAAAATATGAGTCTTATGACTGGAAAAGTCCTTTAAATGTTACTTCAGATTCCTTCAACTCTCATTTATGAGGTAGCACAAATGTATTAATTGTTTCACTGACTTTAATTAATCTGCAAATAAGCATTGATACAAATATACACATGTATACAAATTACTGTTAGTACAATCATTGCGTTACTGTCTTCAGTTAATGAGGAAATGAGAATTCCTAAAAGCTACAATAGCATTTCTGACCTTGCTCTGCAAACGTCACTTATGTAGGCACCACTGTTGTCGCTGCCAAGTTGAGCTCTCTCAGCGGGGTTGGGAAAGGGAGAAGTAATATAGACAGAATATGCAGAAATAGAAAGTCGATATCCTGTATACTGATGGTTTACTGTCATGGAGATTATGTGGTATGAAGTGGTAGATGGGATGATTAAGCTAGAAAACCCAAGAGAGGCCGAAAAGTCGGTTATAGGAGTATATACAATTTATTTATTTCTTAATCATTTTTTCATGCTAGGTTTTGTTAGAGCTCGTGTTCAGTGTTATATTATGTTCTCCTAGCTTCAGTGTTGCCTAATCCATCAGAACAAATGTCTATCTTGGTTATGACTAATTATAAAGGAAAATTTACCAAATTAGACTGTATGCAACACCTAGGGATGTTTTCAGATAATAGTAACCAACCACACCAAGGCAGCCTCTAGTAGAGAGGTAAAGACGTAACACGGAATAAGCCATTTTACCCTTACCTCAGGACCCCGTAGTGGTGTACTACCGTCAGTGCACATGGCGTGGTGCACTGTATGTATTATTTAAGGTTCTTTGCAGCGTGCCTTCGGCCCCTAGCTGCAACCCCTTTCGTTCCTTTTACTGCACTTCCTTTCATATTCTTTCTTCCATCCTACTTTCCACCCTCTCCTAACAATTGATTCATAGTGCAACTGCTTTGAGGTTTTCCTCCTGTTTCACATTGCAAACCTTTTTATTGTCAATTTCCGTTTCAGCGCTGAATGACCTCATAGATCCCAGCACTTGGCCTTTGGCCTAAATTCCATATTCGATTCTATTCTATTCTTACCTCAGGATGGTCGTCTGAAGCTACTCAAATAAAGGCGTTCATATACGGATTCCTTTAACAGCATGCGAAGTAAAAGCTAATCCCTTCCTGTATTAGCCCTTTTCTTTGCGGAGGCTGCAGAGATTGAACGAAAACATTGGTACCGACTTTGAGTTTACAAAAACATGTGCTAATTTTTTTTTTTTTTTTTTTTTTACCTTCCCTAAGGGCACTTACTGACACTTATCAATTACAGACAGAGTGGACGTGTGAGCAATAACAGAACCAGCAAAGATTAGTATTAACACTAACATTGTCGTATTTTAAAATGTATGTTGTCCGTTTAGGTGCTCTCGCTGTAAGACCACTTTTTCTGAGACCAAGTTCTTGGGGACCGACGTGGCTGTAAATTGTAGACACGATAGTAATGGTAAAATGGTCAGTCATGTGCAGGGATTTGTAGCTATTTCATTATAACTGAAATCAGATACAAAACCAAAAGCTCTATTTAAATGTTGTTCATTTTTTTACAGGTGCTGAAATCGACTTTAACCGTCCGAAGGTTTGCAAACGAGAGAGAGGAGATGCATCTTTGGACGAATTTGTCAACAGCCACTGATTGTAGTAATGTGTTTGTGAAAATATGTAAGTTTCTGCCAAACTGTCTTTTGTCGCATGAATGCAAAACAAAAGGGGAACAACAATCTTTCACTTGTCAAATAAATCATTAGATTTTTAGGGACTGAGAGCCCATGGCATCTGAATTATTTTGAGGAGTTCTCTCGAGGACAACAATCTTTCACTTGTCAAATAAATCATTAGATTTTTAGGGACTGAGAGCCCATGGCATCTGAATTATTTTGAGGAGTTCTCTCGAGGAAGTTTAATTTTTTTTTTTAACCTGACCAAAATTCTCTCATTACACAGAGTGTGAAAAGAGACATAGTGACATAATCCGGAAAAAATATCATTGAGCACACACTGAATTGCTCTCATTAGACGAAAAACTTTGTTCCAAGTATTGTCTGCGTTTGTCAACGTTGGTTTTGTTTCTGTATATATTCTGTATCGATACTTGTTTCCTTTTTTTTTCCTTTTGCTTTGCTCTTCCATTTCATCCTAAAACTGAGTGTGAAAGAAAACGCTCATTGATATTGTATTTGGTTAATTCATAAGAAAAACAGAATGGGGTTACTAGCGTGATAATTATTTATCAGTGATGTACAGGGCTTTCCTTTAAAGAACTTTAGATATAATGTTGTTTCATACATTTGTAAATAAGTTGCAGTAAGTCTAATATGTTACATTTATGCATGATAATTTTTAACAAAGATAATTTTGCTCAAAAAAATTGAGCAGTTTCAAAACAGTTGTTCTAGTTCGTATTACGTTTATCTTAATCTAGTTATTTATTTGTTTTTGTTTTGTAATAGTATCTTTTTTATACAACTGTTAGAATATATGTTTTACTTGTTGGAAAAATATTTAGGTCAAAGATGATGCCAGTTCACTAATGTTGGTGGATGTTCTCAGGAAGTACCATGCGCCAACTTAAGTACCACTTACATATCATAGGAATGCATTTTAGACGGTAGATGCATCACTTCACTCGTAAAGATGAAATAATCATATTATTTTCTTCCCACCTAAGCGAGCAGATTTCTTGATTTGTCTCTTTAATGGGAAAACATATATCGTTATGTTTAATGTCTCGTGTTCATAAAGCTCGCAGGAACTTTCCTTTCCACCTCCGCCTCGAGTGAATTTCCTTTTCTCTCTCAGAACTTGAAGGGTCATGCTTTTCTCTCATTTTGTACTCCTCCCATTATGAGGAACACTTAGTCCCTTACTCTCCAAGGAGTTTGGAGTACTGAGAGTACGTAAAAGAAACTAAAGTTGTATTATTGTGGTATTTGCTTCTATTAATTTTGTTCCTCACAGCAACCTAGGGAACCAGGACTTTTGAGGCAGAGTCTGAGATATTATGGTACCTTTGACAGGCTTATTTTTTCTGTGTTTATCATCCAAAATATTTAGGTTTATCTTTAGCCTTGAGATCCTGAGGTTTTGGTTAATCCTCAGAAAGATGTTAGGTTTAAGATAATGTCTGCTCCTTTTGCTTCATTTCTTTGATGACTTTAATGGTTGCCTTTCTTCATGGAGAGAAGATGCTTCGACTTGTCTTTAATAGACTAACTAACTTCCATAAATTTTGCTCATCTCAAGTTTACAGCAAGCTTTAACTTAAGCAGCTCCTTACATTAAAATAGACTAGAGGGTTGAATAATAAAGTTTTAACGTAAATTATATTTATCACTGAGTAGGTAGTTATTTTACATCCAGTGTAATACGCAACTTTCAGATTTATAGTTCATTTAACCACAAGTTGCTTTTGTACAAACAAATCACTATTATTTTCTTTTATTTAGAAAAATACATTTTAAGTTCATTTTACTATTCAATACATATGCAATATATGTAATTTATGTAGAAATCAACAAATATGTCATAATATTTTATATACATAAATATACTTAAATTTACTATGTACATACATACATATACACATACCTATATACTGTATAGTATACATACACTATTAGGTCCTAAGAAGTCGTTCATATAAATAGCCGTCCAACTTGGATTTCGCTTTCTGTCCATAATTGTTAAACCTCACTGAAGGTCGCAATTCAGACGAATATTTTCCAAATGTTGTATTACTGGTTCACTTCACTTCACTTTTAGGAGAGGAGACCGCGCACAATGATTGATTCTCAGTCTGAGTTCCATACTTTTGTAACTTTCTCATCAGCCCGATTTTTTTTGGGGGGGTGGGGGCCGAACCAGTATTTCATGTGATTATAAGCCTGCTTTTAATCAGTTCTTCCTGTTCAATAACTTTTCATTTTCGTGTTAGTACCAACTATTTTTGTTTTACATTTGAAATAAAAGTCCGTTCTCTTCTTCGGAAAAGACTTTGTAATGATAATATGAACTAGTTTATATCATATACCTGCATAAATGTAACAAAGTAATAATATCACGCTTTTGTATGTACCAAAGATAGATGATAATATATTTGCTTTGTATTTAAATGAATGAGCGCATTTGTATTTGAAATTGCTAAATTTAGCTATGTAAATCTGTGCATAATTATGGTTTGAATTGTTCATTGTTGTTAATCAAGAAATCTTTGTCCAACAGATGTAACCGGAAAGAAATAAAGAGAATATTGACATTGCTATGTACCACATGAGGCCTCCAAGACGAGGGTTCGGATCCTAGAATCTATTTCCGAGAGAAGAGTTTCAGCTGAGATGGATTTTTTTTCTCCTGCTACAACGCTTCTCGGGAGTCTCCGTCTGTGGTGAGTCTTTGGGGTTTCTGGGGGTTTCTTTGGGTCATCTGTTGAAAGAATGAAGTCAGTTTTCCTAGATGTCATAAGGCTCAGCTTAGCTCGACACTTGTGAAGAAACCATTTTCACCCTTGCATCTCCCATAGTGAACACGTAGCTGGTTCAGATAGATAAGTTCAAATACAGTTAAAGAATTAAGTTACATTCTCGGTTTTGTTGAAGCGAAAAGTAATGGACTGAGAATGTTACCATACATTTAAGAATCATTAATCTATAGAAGTTTTCTTTTAAGCATTCAAAATCTGACTTGTGCATTACTGATATCCTTTGCTGATTTAACTTTGATATTAATTTCAGTGATCATGAATTAAGCTTTTGCAATTTTATTACGAACACTTAATTATATGCATATAACTCTTAACAATTTTCTTGAATCCATGTTAAATTTTGCGGATTTCTTGGCTGCGGAAAATAAAGGTATACCTTATTTTCTAATCTTAAAACAAATTCAGTGGAGGCTGAGGAACTAATTAGTGTTTGCATATTAAAAGATTATTTTTTTTATTAAATTAAACCATCTTGTTTTAGACTTACATTACCATTTTTTTTTCAAGTGTAATAATTGTCTTTGTTAACCAGCGTAATGTAAAACATGAGAGTACTGGTGCACCTTTTCGCATCCTTTGTAAAAACCGATTGCTCATTTTGTGACTTACGGAATTCACAGAAGTTTGGCAAAGCACTTGTAAACACAAGTGTAAATGTATTTGGATGTTACTGCTGGGTGCACCTAGAATAAGCACTGACTTGCTGTTCAGTCACTGAGAATAATAATCTCCTTTCTTTAGTAGTGAGATGACACGTGTCTCATATTCACCAGTTATACAGACAGATGTTTGAATACGGTCGATTAGGTGAGGTGGGTTAGGTGATGTTGGTCGTACCGAATCGTCTGTGGCCTCTATTGACTGTACAATAGGTCCTCTGTATCCCTGTAGGATAGTCTGAATAGCGTAGTCATCTTGTCTCCATGATTTTGTTAAGGGTTATATCAAGGAAAGGGATTGACAGATGTCCAAGATCTTCAGCAAGCTATATTTTTCCAAAGAAGGAAAGTTCTTGAACTGACTAGCCTTTAATTCAATGATTTCTTATGGAGTTAAAAAAAAAAAAGTTGAAATTCTCCTCGCTAAATGCATTGGTTAATTTTGCTTGCAGCTGTCAGTTGGATTCCTTTTTTTTATTATTATTATTATGTGGACCAAATTAGTTCAGTCCTGGTGTCCCATGTAGGGATCTTTTTGCTGACATGCATTCCTTCCGTTGCTTTCAGTCATATACCGAAGTCAAGTCACAGAAGAAAAACCTATACGGCACCTAGTAGTCTCACGTTTCAACTATTCGTAATTATGCACAGGAAAAAAAGTTCAAGTAATTGATTTCGTTCCTAAGTAATAAATCTATTCTGACACAAAGTCGCTTCCGACTGTCAACAAGGGAAGCCTTAATTATAGTCATGTTTCTTCAAGTTCGAGTTGTTTCCAAATGTCACAATCAGAATATTTAGTCTTGAAAAAGCGGTGCAATCATGTTGGGTGAAAATGGGCCTCATTTTGAGTCCCAATAGATTGACATACATCATTTGAAGAGAGGCCCCTTGTTTGTTCCTTGGAGTTTTTCATATCACCATAAAAGAAGCAATTTTGCCTGAGCCAAGAAGTCAACACTTCGGCATCATGCCCTGTAAAGTGTGACTACACTGTTATTCTTATTCATAATGAGCTTTCAGCTTTACAGAACAAGCCAAACAATCAGGAACTTGCATAGCAGGCTTCTGTAAAAGACAAGAAAAAAACATGGAAATAAACAGAAAGGAAAATGTTAGAAATACATGATCTACGACAAAGTATGGTGAAAATGAACAATTAAATCCATATTAATAGAAATGAATGAATACATTGAAATACTAAATAAGTCAGGGAAGTCAGCGTGACTTTATCCTCAAGTGAGCAAACTCAGACCCAAGACTGGGAAGCCCATGGTACAGAGGATGGTGGTCAGTAATAAAATCACAATTTTGACTAGGACAAAAAAAAAAAAAAAGTCCTAGGTAAAAAGTCACAATTTATGGTGGCCGGTAATAAAGTCGTAGGGGAAAAATTCACAATATTTCTTGGGGGCCATTATCTTTATGATATTTACAATTTTAACGCACAAAACGTCGCGACGCGCAACTGAAAAACATGTCTCTGATATCTGTATAATTCAGAAAATCTGAATTTTGATTTTCACTGGACTTCCCTACGGAATTTTGATGTTTCTCCCTGAGTATTTGAGCATATGCTAAGATTGGCTTAAGCAAAGGTGAGATTGTCATGTTTGTGTTGCCTTTGTGCAGGATTCCCTCACTCTAGTTATATCCGCTTCTTATGTCTTTGAAATGCCTCAACAACACTTGGATTGTCATATTTGTTCGGCTTTATTTTCTGTGTCCTTTTTCTCTAATCAAAATTCTTTTTATTTTGTGTTACTCTTATGACGTTCGCCTATTTGGAAACCTGATGCAGTTGTAGTTGTCTAAAGTAATTCTGATTTTTGTGCTCATTCATGTGGAAGAGCAGTTGATTTAACCAGTTCCGTTCCTCTAACCCTCTTGTCATTGTGAAAGGATTACTCTCTCTCGCACATATAGAGAAATTAGTAGCCTTTAACATTATTAGCATTTTATCATAGCTTGGGTAATCTTCGCATAAGGCCTCCAGATCTCGCTTCCATTTTTGGCAAAATTTTCTTTCCAAGTTATTTCAATCTTTTTAATGTAAATATCATCTGAGGTTCTTGATTTCTTGTAACTGTCATGAAATTTTTATGAGAAATATTGGGTAGACTTGGGACAGTTACTGGCTGTTTGGCCTACCATGCAGTCTTGTCTTGTAAGTGATTGCTTCAAATCTTGGCTTTATGAAAGGGGACTACCATTCCAGTCATTATTCACTAGTTTTTCACAGACTGTTGGGTTCATGCGAAGTGAGGTTGGGGGAATTTTTGAAATATAATGAAGCCGGTGTTTCTTGGACAGAAACAGTGTTGCTCAGATGTATGCATAAACTTTTATACTGTTCTTGTATTTTAGAAAATTTCAAGAATTTGTTTGACAATAGTTGGTGTTTCGAGGTAGTTACATGCTCTGTTGTCTCAGACTTTTGCACCTCTACGCATGGATCGTATTTGCCTTGCTGTTTTGATGAACTTGCAAAACTGCTCCTTTAATCAGGTCGCATACAGACAGATCACCAGTGATAAGAAGTTGTTTGTGATAGAAAATAAGTATTTTTGTCGTAATTTTGTAACGTGCATAAAACACCGTATATATGATTACTTTCCAAAAACCCGCATTTGGTTGTATCTGGATTTTTCTATTTTTTGTAACTTTTATCTTTTGAGAGAATGAATTGAAATAATTACATTGCAGGCACGTCAGCAGAGGCTGATTTTATCTTCAGTAATTTTACCGAAGGGTTGGAGGTATCTAGATGCAAATATGTTTGCAATTCCAGTAAAATTTAATTGTTAAGGTTTTCCCTTTGGCTGCCAGTAGGTGTTTCATCCAACGAGTCTTAGTAGCTCATTTGTCCCCAAACTTATTTCAAACAAGCACACTCCTGCTATAACCTTCGTCAAGTTATAGCCGAGTTACATCATGGGAAACCTTTATGGTCAAAGGTTTTGAGGATTTTAATTTACTGATGCTTCCATTACCATGCGATATTTTGGAATGTTTTTAAATACTAAGAACGTTGTATGTCATGCAGTGTTTCTGAATATATGGCCGTTCTCAATTGTTGGCCTTAACTCCCGTTTTATCGCACGCCAATTTTGTTACATTACTTAATAGTAAAGCAGTTTTAATGGATGTTTGTGTTTTTCACTGAGACTCGAGAAGTTTAATCCATCAGAGGTTTTTGTGGCCAAAGCTCGACTGTTAGACTGTAATGGCCTCCAGGTTTAAATAATCGAGATTTTTCGCGGTCTGCACAGGTCTTTGATAGTCAAAATCGAACACAGCCTTCATCAGCAAATAGGATTCTGGGTATTCTTATGATTGTTTTCCAGATGTCATACCCCTTGATAGTTCTATTTAGTAAGAGTTACTTTTCGATGTACTCAAACACCTGCCTGTATTATTTGGTGCTTATGATCTATGTATTGTCTTGAAAGCTACTAAAAGATCGAGTTTATTCAACTGTTGGCTGTGCAGTAAATTTTGAATGCTTATGATAGTCTATATAACATGTAATGAAAAGCAAGCACGTTTTCATTTATGTATTTAAACATTAGCCTTACAAAACTTTTACGTAATTTCTAAGTCTTGTATGAACAGCAGTTTGCTCATCGTGTGGGAAATGGCGCAAGTGTATTGTGTATTAATTTTAGAGTAAAAGAAACAGTAATTATTTTATCAGGTAATCCATCTATTTGAGATGAAATGTTATCAACCGTTTTACGGAATCCATTTTACTATTAATGCTTTGGGTTTTCGATAATTTGCATCGTTTAGGGGTAGAGTGGCCGTCAAACTTTGCGACCATCCGGTTTCAAACGATCGAATCTTAGTTATCGTAGCGCAAAATATTCAATGATTTGTAAAGATATGATGACAGTTCATAATTATTAAGGAAATGGATAATGACAAATCATCATTGTCAGTCGTTGCCGAAGCCAGATTTTAATATATGCTGATAAACGAAATTTCTTAAAAGTGTCGTTAACAATCGTTATCCTAACCTCGCCTTTCTCATGAACAACTGGAGCACGTGGCTGTTTTTCAGCTGGCTTTTAAACTTTTCCAGCTAAACCGACCACGTGGTCGCTATAGGAGCTGTAGGGGTGTAAATCGCTTCCTCTCTCGTGTTAATCTGCCCTTTACTGACACAAAGGAAAGCCGGCTTCATTCTTTCAACAGGTGGCCCAAGAAACCCCCAGCAACTCCAAAGAACTCACCATAGAGGACCTCCTGGGGAGCTTTAATACACGAGGAGAAAATCCACCAGAGTTGAAACTCTCCTCTCGGAAATAGATCCTGAGATCCCGAACCCCCTGTTTGGAGGCCTCATGGCAGCCTATGTGGAGGTGCAAAAATAATTGTTTTTTAGATAATAAAACCAAGTGACATCTTCATATTTTATTAATTCCTTCTTTACCATACAATTTTATCATATTTAGATACTTCGATATCCTGCTGAAGGCAGTGGTAGCTGTAATTGTTAAAGTGTTTGCCAAGATTGATGGATAAGGTCATCATTATTCAGGTTACATGAACACGTCGAAGTGTGTAGCCACTGCCACCTTTCACTAATAACTGTATTCTACTTTTGATTCACAATATTCAATAGGCAAATACTAGATACTTCTACAGAATGGCGACTGGAAATTACTGAACTCTGCTCGTGCGTGGTTTAGAACAGAAATTAATGTATTCAAAACTGGTCTTAGACAGCCAACGACTGTTAGGATATTTTTGTATTCCATAGAAGGTATCTATTTTTGCATTCCATAGAGGGTATATCCCATGTTGAATCAAGATAGCCTCTGTTAACGGCAGGCTAGTTCGCTAATAATTTGCATGTTGGTGTTGGATTTCATGATAAAGGACACAAATCCAACATCAAGCAAATTATTAGCGAACTAGCCTGCCGTTAACAGAGGCTATCTTGATTCAACATGGGATATACCTTCCACGTAATACAAATATATCCTAATAACAGTCGTTGGCTATCTAAGACCAGTTTTGAATACATCAAGTTCTGTGCTATACCACGCACGACCAGAGCTTGGTAATTTCCAATCGACATTTTGTAGAAGTACTTTGTATTTGCTAATTGCATATCGTGGATCAAAAGTAGAATACAATTACTGGTAATACACGTACCATAAATGCTACTTATTGAAATTCACCAATGTTTGAGGACTCAGACAACAGTTCAATAAAACTTGATCATTGTGGCGTGACTCGTGTGTACTTTAGTAAACCTTTTTTACCGTAAATGTATTACATCTGAAGATTAAAAGGCGATGAAAGCAAGATTTTCTCCTCATAGCAAACAAGCCATCCCCACGAAAGATATCAAGCTCAGTTTTGGGTGCTTCCTCCTCCTATTGAAACATCTTAATTAATGACAGACAAGAGTCACCCTAATACGCCATAAATTCATTCTCTCTCTCTCCCCCCGCCCCAAGTCTCCCTCACTCTTTCCCTCTTTCTCCTCCCTAACACCCCTTCTACTCTCTCTCACTTCCTCTCTCTCTTCTCCCTAACACCCCTTCTACTCTCTCTCTCTCTCTCTCTCTCTCTCTCTCACTCACTCTTTCCTTCTTTCTCCTCCCTAACGCCCTCGCTACTTTATTTCACTTCCTCTCTCTCTCCTCACTAACACCCCTTCTACTCTCTCTCTCTCTCTCTCTCTCTCTAAACCATAACACTCCCTCTACTCTCTTTCACTCCCCCCCCTCTCTCTCTCTCTCTCCCCAACTCTTTTCCTCTTTCTCCTCCCTAACACCCCACCTACTCTCTCTTTCATTCTCTCTCTCTCTCTCTCTCTCTCTCTCTCTCTCTCCCCGAGTCTTTCTCTCTTTCTCCTACCTAACACCCCCTCTACTCTCTCTCACTTCCTCTCCCTCTCCAACTCTCCCTTTTTTTATTCCCTAACACCCCCTCTACTCTCTCTCTCTCTCACTTCCTCTCACTATCTCTCCCCAGCTGTCTCACTCTTTCCCCCTTTCTCCTCCCTAACAGCCCCTCTACTCTCAATTCCTCTCCCTCTCACTCTTTCCCTTTCCTGTTAAGATAGTTGTTTCAATTACATTGCCCAGCATTTTCGACATCATATATTTCATCCCTTCTCAACCCGTCTCCCCAACCCCATTCCTATCGGGGCTGAACTTGGACTTAAAGGGCATCGGGAGTGTCGCTATTCATTTCAGCGACCTCCAAAACTATGGATTAGACACTAATATCTGTCGTTTTCGGTTATTTTTACATGTCACCCGCTTCCCACCCCCACCGCCTTTGGTGCCAGTGATGTCTTACCCCCACAGTATTCTTTTCCAGATAGCTCGAGTCCTAAAGAGACTGTTGGTGAACTTTAGTAAACCATATTTATGGTACATGTGTTAGCATAAATTGAATGATATCGAAGAAACCACTCCAGCTAGAAAAATGTTGACAAATTAAGCAACCCTTACACACGCTATACAAATCAACATTGCATATGCCTGCCTTGCAATATGAAAATATGCAGTCATTGGTCATTTGAGATCAATTTTGAATAAATTCTGTGCTATAACACAAAAACAGACATCAGTAATATCAAATCGATATTGTTAGCAGTAGTTAGTATATCCTCAGTGAATATTATTTTTAAAAAAAATTACAATTGTTGTTTGTCCAAGATAACAGCTGCTGGCACTTCGACATTTCCATGTCACGCGAATAATGACGTAATTCATCATTCTTTGGTAATCATTTCAATTACAACTACAACTGCATACTGCAAGACATCCTCTGTGAGGTACCTTAACTACTTCCTTTGAAGAGTTCATCATTTTATCAAATGTCTTAAACTGTTCAACTATTCACAAATGCAATACCCTGTATGTTAATATTGGAAGCAGAGCTGTAAAAACATTACTTTCCTCATTCAGTCCCTAAAACTGCTCATATGAGCTTCTGTGCCTAAATGACTGTAACCATTCAGTAACATAAACGACTTAGAAGTTTACGAAAAGTGAGTGCCTTAAATGTGAAAATACTTTAATTTTATCATTTTGGAAAATTTCGTACAATGAAAAAATTTCGACGAGACAAGGCTGAAGTACTTCAAAACTAAGTATATCATTGTTTAGTACTATCACGTCCTAAACGTAAACAATTTAATCCAAGCTATAAACAACCACCTTACGGATTACAATTTTAAACCCCCCCAAAATTATCACTATGAGATTTAAACATTTACCAAAGGTTTTCCTCTATTTTCATTTGATTTAAAAATTAATAGTTTTTATTTACTGTCACCACCAAACCAAGGAAAATTTAACATGACTAGTTATTTAAGAATCATGGACACTAATGCTATAAAGAAACATGGACACTAATGCTATAAAGAAATATATACATAAAACAAGATTCTCAGTCCAAAATATAACACTACCCATCTGTATTTTTTCTGATGAATGCTATTAAAAGCGAACATTTTGTCATCATGCATGTAGAATGCCCTAGTACAGTACTAGCAATGTAAAGAATCTAGGTAAGTTTAAGATTTTTGGAAAAGTTATCACTGATAAACCATGTCCTGAATAGTGGTTTCTGAATGGTTTTCTATAATATAGTGATGATTACAATAAAATTAACACAAGAGTTCTCAGTTTACCCATGTCATAACATCTTGATATTTCCATGTAAATTTGGACTGAGCAATATATTTCATCTTTATGTAATATACATCAAGATAAGTTTGACGAGTCTTAAGTAGTCAACCAACACTTCGTACCTATTACGAGTAAACAAAATCGTGAACCAATTTTTCTGATAAAGTGTGAATCATTTCATTCAACTGAAGCTTTTGGTTACAGACAAAATACATTTTCAGGTTAAATTTACTAATAAGCTAATGAAACTAATATTTAAAACTACAAGAGTAAACAGAGTACTTTTCTCTTGTGTCAGTCTAAGATCTGTTTAGATTTGATTTTACGATTGAAAGGGGAAAAAGATTTGAGACTGTGACAGTCTTCTCGTTCAACCACTGGGGAAATATTTGCAATCTTCCACTCAATGTTCATGTTGGTTCTCGGTCCCATTGTTGCCTAACGCTTTACCCCCCAAAAAAGTTGCAAGTTTTTGTACTGTGAATTTTGGAAAACTGCTGCAAGCCTTTTGTAATTTTCCTTACATCTTACGTATTTCACTAATTATCTCCCGTCGTCATTATTTTATTTACCGCACTATTGCACTTTCTGCTATTATGCCATTTATAACAATCAAACTTCATGGGTGTAAATACTGTAAGTTCTCAATACCATGCTAACTATTAACTGCCCATATTCGACACATATTTAACGGATAGGGTGATATTAAGACTTTACCATAATCTAACAAAATTCAAGGCAAACTCAAACGAATAGCAAAACTGAGGTAACGAACTATACCACTTAAAACACTAAATTTGATCGCAAACAGATCAAATCATAGCTAAACGGTGGCCGGTAATAAAGTCACGGGAAAAAAAGTCACAATTTTGGCTAGGAAAAACGCCACATTTATTTATGGTGGCCGGTAATAAAGTCACAGCGGAAAAATTCACAGCATTTCTTGGTGGTCATTGTCTTTTTGATATTTACAGTCTTTGTTTATGTTTATACGTAAGTCCCCAACGGACCTGTACTAAACACGCCGCAAAGTTGGATACATACCGGGTTAAAAAAAAATCCTTAGCGGGCTTATACTAAACACTCCGCAAAGGTGGGTACATACCGGGTTAAAAAAAATATTCCTAACGGGCTTGTACTAAACACTCCGCAAAGGTGGATACATACCGGGTTAAAACCCTTCGGGGTCACTATCTAGGAAAGATTATTGTGACTTTTTTTCTGTGACTTTTTACCCCGGACTCAACTAAACCTAAACTAACGGAATGACAAATAAAACGTGGAATGAAACCAACATATGTAAACCAACTGAAATGTGAACTAACTTAAAAATTCACAAAAATCGTAGTGGTAAAAATGCATCCGTGACGGATCGTTCCGACAAGCAGAGGGCAGGATGTAAAATTCGAAACTCGGGGACTTCAGAAACTCGGAAACTTCCCTCAAGTCCGTCCATTCTGCTCAAGGCGGCAGTTTAGATTCTGTGCAATCGGGAACTTGTAAAAGCTGCGAACTATTGAGGAACTGGAAGTTTGACGATTATAAATTCCTCTGCCAAAGTTACGACCATTTTCGAATCGAAAGTGTGTATGTGTGTGTGTGTGAGAGAGAGAGAGAGAGAGAGAGAGAGAGAGAGAGAGAGAGAGAGAGAGAGAGAGAGAGAGAGAATGTTTGAATAACTGTGACTTAAGGAATCCAAGCCTAACAGTATGCAGCTCGAACAACAATGCCATGAGCTGAGAATCTAAATTTAACAGAGAGAGAGAGAGAGAGAGAGAGAGAGAGAGAGAGAGAGAGAGAGAGAGAAACTGACAAATATCTTGAGGAAAACTTACAATCACACAAAGACAGAGAGACTTTTAAATAAAAGTCATCTGGGCTAAACCTGACAGAGATGTAGTTAGTATGTTTATGCAACATTCTAAATGCATGATGAATTCATGGTACCAAATGAAACTTACTCAACATATTTGTAAAATTAAATGTTTCCCTACAGTACCTGAACCACTGAAGGGTAAGAATAATCGATTTTTAATTAAGCGTGACATGCTGTGGGGTTGGATATTCAACCCTACTTTAGCCTTGCCCTAAAATATATTTCAGGAAAAATGAGTTATCCGGTTTTTAAAAGGCACATTTGATTATATGATTTGATCAGTAAACCCTTGATAATTCCTTATATAAGTTTCCCGTGTTTTCAACTGCTGTTTACAAGGTATCCTACTTAACTGAACAATTTTTGACAACTTTTTAGCAGTTCAAATTGATTCTCTGCTGTTTGCAAATTCGTTCAAGGTAATGGTTTTCATCATCAATTACGTAAAGTAAAAACGGGAAATACACGAACAAGAGACCTTTCACGGCAAACATTGCCTCTAACTCTAGCTAGCCTTAAAGACTCTTTCGCTACCTAAATTTCTACAACTGACGAAGTCTTTTTCCTGATTATTTCTCAGCGTCAAAATTACCAAACACTAAAACCATATTTTGACCTATTCTCAGATTAGTCTTTAACTACCTAAACATTTAACCTAAGTTAGATCTAGCAAACTGTGATCTTAATCGGGATATTTCGTAACGAAAAAGCCTTAAAATTTGAACATTTGAAAACTAGAAATTGTGACCAATGTCTAACTATTCAGTTTGCCACTTTTACAACATTCAGCTCAAGTTTGTCAACCATTATAATCTCATAACTGCTAGGCACACAATTCTGACAATTTTGTAGTTGGAGAGAGATATTCTTAAAGTTGATTCCTGAAGCAACTGAGGTTGACAGTTTCTTCATCCACTTGCTAATATTCCATCTTTGAAGAGAGTGTCTGTATTTGCAAATGTCGGTCCTCCAGAAAAAAAAATCCTTGTTTAGATAACCAGTTCCACTCCCTACAATCATTGGTTAAGTTTCTGAAAGTGTAAATACAATTTGTTAGTCTCTTTGGTTAACCATTTCAAATCCTTAACAAATATGACGGACCAAAAAAGATTTACTATTTACGAAGGAAGGAGACCTAGCCTGTACGGTACATTATATGTGTAAATTTTGTCAAGTTTATTTACAAAAAAAAAAAAAAAAAAAAAAAAAAAAAAAAAATTATATATATATATATATATATATATATATATATATATATATATATATATATATATATATATATATATATATATATATATATCAAAATGTAAATAACGGCGGTCGAGTAAGCAAAAATTCAAGCATCTGAAGCTTAGAGAACCTTGGAATTATTGAAAAAGCCACTTTACTAAAAAAAATTCGGAACTAGAGCCATTCATACTAATTGTAATTACCAGAAAGCGCTAGGACATTAAATGTGTCTACATTTGATAATTTATCAACAAAGTATACAAAATCTAATGGAAAGTCAGTCTCAAAACAAAATCTAGAAAGAGGACAATGCATTCATGGGAACAAATTGGGAATTTTGCGTATGGCTCTGTCCCATAATCTAGACATATTTCAGAACACTAAATTTTCGTTACAGATCGAAAACTACTGAGGCAAAATAACCAATTCAATATTTTAATATAAAATCCTAAGACTATCAACTTTCTAGCTATTTAACCTTAGAATTAAGCTACGGCTACACTGCTTTAAAGAAAAAAATTTCGTTTTCTGACTTTACTTATCTAAAAGGGTGATTTTTATAAATAAGCAAGATATTCTCAGACCATTATTCAATACGTTATCTAATTTCGAGAAACGCGGAAAATAAGCTCACCTCTTCATAGAATTTCCTTCAGCGAAGACTTTCATTCCTTGTTTTGGTGGTTATTCAGTTGCTTTACGGCTATTAAAAGCTCAGTCAGTTTCCACTCTCAGGAAATCGCCATCACTCATCATCTGGAAAAAGATGAAATTTTACTGCCAAATTGTACGATTTTGTTTTTTACTCAAAATGTTTATTTTTCTAGAAGTTTAACAGCTGTTTTGCTAATATACTGTATGTACAGTCCGAGATCTCTGGCGAATGGCCTTAAAATTACCTGGTATAAAATCTACACAAAAATCAGCTACTAACGGCAGGGATCAATAATTTTTCCCTCAGTTAACACCTGATCTTTGATCAGCTTTTTAGGAATGACCAAGTCAGCCTTATTTTTTATTATTATTATTTTTTTTTTGGAAGTGTTGTAAGTCTCAGCAGCTAATATGCTTAACAACTTGAAACAGACCTTATGGGCCTGCTGTAATTGCAACTGATCCCAATAAAACTCTAAAACAAAACAGAGCGAGGTGGCCATTAAACACATGTCGATGTAACACAGAAATATAGTGAAGAAAAATAATGGAGCACGGGCAAATATTGAATAAAATGAGTCAAGATATAGCAAAGGGACCTAAGAAATGACAGCATCCAGGCTACTCAATTATCTGCCCAAAAAATCACAGTAAAACTGAGGCCAATGGCTATGAAAACACTGTAGACACTTACAAAATTACGACACAAGAACAAGTTATGGTAATTCTAAGCCGGCTGTCCGCGGTGAGCTAGACTATGGCAATTGACGTTTTCCTATGTTATTTTACTTGCTTTACAAGAATTTAAAGTAATATTTTGTCGGCCGGCTGTAACTAAGCTGTCATTGACCTTTGAAGACTACGCGGCTTGAATTGCCTAACGCAGGGTAGGTCTAAGCCAGCATTCCGCGGCAAGTCCCCCACCGCTCCATAGCTAATACGGCAAAATTGTAACCAGTAAACACCCCCAAAAATACCAACATAACGTACCCTAGAGGTGTTTACTGGTTACAATTTTGCCGTATTAGCTATGGAGGTGGGGGGGGGGGGGGCTTGGCGCGGAATGCCGGCTTAGACCTACCCTGCGTTAGGTAATTCAAGTCGTGTAGTCTTCAAAGGTCAATTACAGTTTAGTTACAACCGGCCGACAAAATATAACTTTAAATTCTTGTAAAGCAAGTAAAATAACATAGAAAAACGCCAATTGCCACGGTCTAGCTCACCGCGGACAGCCGGCTTAGAATTACCAATTATTCTAATGTTTGGTGGATCCTTTTGAAGATTCACACCTCTATGTTTGATGGACAATCAATTAAAATTACAATACAGGAGGCACTATATGTAGTTTATTCAATACTGATTTACTGCAAAACTACAACGCTGCTAACGAAACATGACCAGGAGTAGTCTGTGCATATCCTGAATCTCTAAATATTTGTTCTTGTCATCACTAAGTTTACTAAATCGGCCGATCACTGACGAGCCGACAAGTCACGGAAGGCGAATGCATATCATTAGCAAAGTCACTGGAATTTTACTGTACGGGGTGGTGGTCTTTTTTCGACCTCATTAGTCCCACTGTATAGCAGGGTCGGCCGCTCGAGTCAGCTTTCTCCATCTGCTTCTATTCCTTGCATTTTCCTCCCCAGTACCACTACAGGGTGATGAGAGTACATAAATGGTTGTGTGACTGACAGGAAATGACAAACTTGAATTTATTTTAATATAACAAGCGCTTCAAATTAACCTTGACTGCTGATGCAACCAGATTGCTGGTTATAGCTCGGGAAACTAGCTTCACAAGTAAAAAGTAAGTTAATTTGTGCATTCTGGGTTATAGGCCATCTTAATCACCATCAAAACTTACTGCATTTACAACCGTAATGCTGAACCAGAAAGTATCTTCATCAGAACACAACTTCAAGTAAAACCTTGTCTTACTGATATGAAGGTTTAGTTGAAAAGGTTTTTTCCAAGATTTACCCAGCATACAAAAACTGATTTTCAAAATTCGACCCTCAATCCTATCTTAATGAAAATTACAGGGTCCTACTTTGGCTTGTTATCTACGCGTCACCTACTCCGAGGTGCTACTAGTAAACTTGGCGGAAGCTCCTTGGGACGCCGTGGTTAGTACTAGCCCCTCGGGGATCAAAGTATATATACACCCATTTCTACATACTGTTTTCGACAAATATTAATACAATGAAATCTTCGTGCTGCCGTCTACTTTACATTTACCATACGGTGTTTAGTAGTAGCACCTCGGCGTGGGAGGCGCGTAGAAAAGCCAAAGTAGCACCAATTACAGTTATAGCACATGAGAAAGACGAACAATCACTATTAAGTCTGTAATTCCTTCAACTATGTTAACCATCAGATGATTTAAGCAAAATTCAGCATGGATGAACAAAATTGTCAACTTTAAAACATTCACTCGCAACATGTCCAAATTATCGTTCACACAATTGGCATCTAGTGCTCCAACGTCACCTTACACCAGATATTTTGGATGCAGTTGTTCATATCTCCCGAGAGCGTCAGACGAGCTCAATATTTAGTTCCAATCTTATGCGGTCACAAACTCTGGGAAATTAGGCTAACAGAACCCTGACAATTATTAACTACAACGCATGAATCTTTCCAGTTAACACCTCAGTTTGTCACAGATACGGGTAAGCATGAGCTTAGAGCATTCTGTTACTTACCAGAACAATAATCATGGACTTGAAATTAAAGAACTCTTGACATTCTTGAAGGTGGTATCTTGGGCGCAGTAACGTATTTTCGACCATCTTATTAGTTTTCTACTATATTCAATCAAGATAAAACGTTACTAGAACCGGCTCAGGTTCTCCATTAACACTTCATAGCACACAACGTAATCTCCTGTCTCTGTTTCCTGGATTTTCACAGAACAGAGTCTGTTACGTTACTCTCTTACTGTCTTACATTTAACTGACTCGGAGAGAAAATCCGGGACTTTGTAACAGTAGACGATGGTTCCAAACTCCTTTTTTTTTCCTAACAGAAAAATTGTGGGTCACATTAATTTTGAATAATAAAATTTCGTAAATACCAAATAAGTAAAAAAAAAAAAATGATGAAAAATCTCTGTAAGAGGAAACTAACACAGAAGGAGATAGGCTGACTGAACGAATCTTACGTCAGGCAGTGGGATGGGCTTAATTGCAGTATGTTCATTCGTCTTCTGTTTCTAAAAGCCGGTAATTCAGTTTCTAAAAGAAACAAGTAAAAAATGCGCCGAAGTTTCTTCGGCGCAATCGAACTTTCTGTACAGCGTATAATCAAGGCCACCGAAAATAGATCTATCTTTCGGTGGTCTCGGTATAATGCTGTATGAGCCGCGGCCCATGAAACTTTAACCACTGCCTGGTAGTGGCCTATCCTATATCATTGCCAGAAGCACGATTATGCCTAAATTTAACCCTAAATAAAATAAAACCTACTGAGGCTAGAGGGCTGCAATCTGGTATGTTTGATGACTGGAGGGTGCATGATCAACACCCCAATTTGCAGCCCTCTAGCCTGAGTAGTTTTTAAGATCTGAGGGCGGCCAGAAAAAGTGCAGACGGACAGACAAAGCCGGCACAATAGTTTCCTTTTACAGAAAACAAAGAAAAGGACAAGGACAATTTTAATTTACTTTATTTCCCCAACTGCACAAATATTAACCAATTAATCTCTGAAAGCTACTATGCAGAATTTACAAAGATTCCTTGGGAGATGATTTCATTTTCTCTTGAGTGTGAACGGTTAATTCTTAAAAGGGTAACAATACTTACTTTTCCTTGACCTCCATTTGTGAACCACTAAAGAAAATTATGTCACCATTAATTCTTATGAAGCCCAAGTAAATTAAAATAACTTAAATCTTACAAAAATCATTACCATAGTTCCGTACTCCAGGCCTTCTGCCTGGTCATCCTTACAGGTCTCAAGTATTTTGCTTATTGAAAAATTTAGAACGAAACTTCACAAACCTTTTGAAATGCAAAAGTGCTTAGGGAAATTATATATGTATATATATATGTACGTATATATATATGTATATATACTGTATATATATATATATATATATATATATATATATATATATATATATACTGTATATATTCACATAATAAAACAAAATGTACCATGCTATGGATAAAATGAAACAAAACATTTACCATTCAACTATAGCACAAAAAAACTACACGTGGACAGACCTAATTATCATGAAATGGAAGAGATTTCAATTCCACCTTAGAAAGTTATCTTCTAACAATGAATTTCTCTTAAAAATGTACTAGACGCACCTTCCTCTCACTTTATTTGCTTTCAAGCTCCATCATGCTCATTGCTGCTCGTACCGGACGCTGAGAATTGTTGCTAGCTTCAAAAACGTTGCGTTCCAAAAACCAGTAAAAAGACCGTGATTTTACAAAATATTCTCCTCACTAGATATTCATTCCAGTGTTCTTATTCGAGTACAGATTACACTTATAAAATGGATGACCTTCATCTCCGCGATAACAAAGGAGTACGAATTTCATATCACAGAGACATATTCCACGGCAATAATTGCAATTATGAGCATTACAAGACACTGCAGGACGCTCCCCTTCCCATTTCGCACGAATACATTTTCCATTCACTCGGTCATTTGCAGCAACTCAATGCACGAAAGGCAAATCACCGGAGTCGAGAGAAACTTAATGCGAAAGGGGACAGGACTTCTTCATCAAGATACTGAAAGCCTAATAAGGACGAGTCTTCATTATGAAAGGGGTGGAGAGATGGAGTGCAATCAATTTCAAACGAAGAATGAATGGAGAGAGAGAGAGAGAGAGAGAGAGAGAGAGAGAGAGAGAGAGAGAGAGAGAGAGAGAGAGAGAGAGAGAGAACAGTAAACGATACAAGGGTCGGGTTCACTCAGTGAGGAGACAATGATATTTTCTTTCTACCTTTCCTCCATTCTTTACATCTTCAACTGTAAACCCTTATGGACAGAATCAACAGACTATAAACCCAAGAGGGGCTCTCAAGGGAAATCAACTTGTAAAAATAGACAACTTATAGGAAAAGGGGATAGATAAATAAATATGTGGGAAGAAAAAATAAAACCGATACACTTGATATTCAGGAAACGTCAGCTGAGAGCAGAAGTGAATTTGTTCCTTGCCTAAATATTTGGAGATCAGAAGATTCCACAACTGCACTATTCCGACTATTCCACATTTTAGTCGTAGCCAAGATGAAACTTCTAGCAAACTGAGTAGTATTATACCTGATACTAGAAAACGACACACTTTTTGCAGTAGCAGCCTGCCTAGTGTTCAAGCTAAAACAACTACGTCAATAAAGAAGAGTTAAGAGTATGTTTGTCTTAGTAGCACATTTTATGCAATAAGCACAGAGAACTTACTTTACGTCTATGCCACAGGCCAACATTTAAGAGTTGGCAAAATAAACTTTACTGATGACAAGACTCTATACAAGAGAGTTTGAGATGAGACTCAGCACCAGGAGACCACACTGGAGAACGTTACTCCAAACAGGGAAGAATGAAAGAGCCCCGAAAAACTTTGGTATAACAGCTTCTTCTCGAAACATTCTAAAACATTTCCGCAAGATACCAACTGTTTTTAGAAACGAAGAAAGCAATATTCTGCATATGGTTCTGAAAAGTCAATTTTTATCAAAATTTACTCCTAAAATGTTAACTTTACCTTTTAAATGTAAATCACGATGCAAAGGCAAATTGATTCTGGTTTGACTATCATACTTTGTGTTTTAGGAGAGATAAGCTACATTCCCCAATGCCTGATCCACTCAAGAATACGTGCCAAATCTCTGTTCTAGGATTCTGCAACCACAGACCTAAGGCGCGGAGAAGGAACAGTTAGATAAGTAGCATCATCACGTATACAATCGATTTGTTCTCCAGACCTTCCCACATGTCACTAGTATGGATGGTAAATAGCAAAGGTACAAAAACACTACCTTGAGGAACACCTGCAATGACATTACTAAAGCTACTATGCTGGCCATTTACAGAGACCCTTTGGGTTTTGCCCATCAAAAATTCATTCAAAATATTAAGAAAAAATTACAACCATTCCAGTAATCTTAGCTTGTAAAAGGGGGTTTATGATTCATGTGGTCATAGCCTGCACTAAAATCTGCACCCTAATCAAGATCTCCCTGAAAAATGGTAGATAGTTGCATCTCTCTCTCTCTTTCTCTCTCTCTCTCTCTCTCTCTCTCTCTCTCTCTCTCTCTCTCTCTCTCTCTCTCTCTACATATATATATATATATATATATATATATATATATATATATATATATATATATATATATATATATATATATATATATATATATATATATATATATATATATATATATAAACAATCATTGCGAGGTAATGCTTTCTGGGTCCATTTCCCAACAAGCACTTCTTGTCTCCATTAGAAGCCTGAATTCAATCATCAATGTACTCGGCGCAAATTAATTGCAAATTGAACTCTGATTCATCACTTCCTCTTACAGTTACAAAGCAAGTCGAGTCTCTCTCTCTCTCTCTCTCTCTCTCTCTCTCTCTCTCTCTCTCTCTCTCTCATCTCAAAGTCTGAGCGACGAAATGAATTTCACTATGATCGTTCCGTCGAGGGCAAACTAAAGAGAAAGATGCAATCTTTCTCTGCTTTACAGCCTTGTCTTATTTTGTTAAATGTTACGTTAGCAAAGTAACCTTATATATACTGCACTTATTTTTTTTTACTTTCCCGGTATGAACAACAGTGAGTTTCGCCAGGCGTCTTAGATTCGTTGCAAATTTCAGCAACGCTTGGCTTTCACGTGGCAAGGATGGTACCCCAACGTTTAAACACTAATTCTTATGTTGCAGCATGAATTAACTTCCTTCAGATAAGTCTTAGAATGCCTCAAAGCTTTTAGACACAAATATATTCCAAGCTTTCACAAATGCTAATTAAACAAAGCAAGTTATTGTAACATACCGACTGTTTCGAATAGTTAGGTTTATAACATGCAAATACACAACTTGCTTATATGCATTCAGGTTAATAGAAGTACGCGAGGCACAGAGAGCAAAGTTATGTTGTAAGTTGATTTATTTCCTCTGTAAAGCGAACACACAACCTGATAACGTTATACAAATTTCAAGAGAGGAACGCAGCAGTATCCTGCAATTCTGTTACGATACGTGAATATAAACAAGTTATATATCTAACAGGAAAACGATATGAAGATGGTAAAACATGAATACTGAATAAAAGACTTTAAGACAATATATTAAAAACTGTAAAATGAAAACAAATAGGAAACACAGAACCAGCGTCCTAACTCATAGCCCAATAAAAACAGGAACAAGTTGCAAATATAAATCCTACTTTTCAGTTTCCGCTAAGCAAAAATCCTGCATGATACAAAATGAGCGTGTTAGTACTAGGTTCATATGAGAATCAGTGTGAATAAATAAATTAATGAGAGTATGTAAGAAGTAAAAATAAGAACAAAAATGAAAACTCTTGTTAGACATAATACGATCTCTGGATACACTTTGAAGCCCTGGAGACAATACATATTAACGTAGCATCAAACTGGTCTCTTTTTATCGTGCAAAAATTACAGTAATTTTCAATTTTTTGGAGCCTGGAAACTTTGTCTAAAACGCTTTATACAGTTTTCTCAGTTTAGTTCGTTAAATTCACCGCAAATTACTTTTTCCTTGGAAATAACCTCTTAAAGAGGATTAGGAGCTAAAGAGCTAAACCATTTATAACGCCTACGTCCCTTGTCATAATTATCAATTTTATATTTTGGCACAATTTTGCAGCCGAAGAAAGCGCACACTCAACATGCACACATCAAGGAACGAAGTCAAATAATGCGCAATTCACACAAAATATAAGCAACTGTTAAGACAGACAGTCCCCTGTAAACAAGCAAGCATAAGGTACAAATGAATAAATTAACTATAATACACATGTATCTAGAGAGAAGTGCGTCTACATAGAAAATAAAAATCTACAAAGGCAAAACTAATGAATGAAAAGCTAGGGGGGGGACCCACCTCTGGCTGACCGGGTTTGCGCTTAGCGATGTTCCTCTTTGTTCGGGGTGTGTCAAGTTAGCTTTCATGCTACAGTTCTGAGTTTTGTGTCTTCTGAAACTGAATGTTTTTAATTTATTGCAGTTGAATAGTTTTAATTTATTGCACTTTGTTCAAAAAGCAAAGTAACAATAAATGGTCAGAAAATGATGCGCTGAAGGTATTCAAAAACAAAAATTTATATAACGTTAAAAATAAAGTATCAGATTATATATGTATATATATATAAATATATATATATATATATATATATATATATATATATATATATATATATATATATATATATATATATATATATATATATATATATTTCGCCATGCAAAACTACGAAACAGCCCTTCCAACGATATATATAGTTTATATTTGTTTGGCCAGTATGTGTAAAGAGAGTTTTCATGCTAGGACACTGATATCCAGGTTACTTTAGACCTGAATAGTTGAATTTTCTTGCAATACATTACAAAAATCAAGACATTAAAATTTGCAAGTCATTATGATGACTAATTTTGTTGAAAACAGAAATTACTATATCTTGCTAAGTAAAGTAATTGTCGCAGATTAAAAAAATATCCACAATGCAAAACTACTATAAGATATCATTGTTTTCCAAAGATACCTCGTCTATTGGTACTTGTGCCAGAAATTGCTCATCACAGTGTATCAATCCAGTTATTTTTAACTGCATGGTACACTCGTACATGCAATAAACAACAAATATACAGTCCCATCGTACAACTGAAAACAAGTGCAACGTTGGTAACTCACACAGTAAATACACATTACCATCAAATACAGAACACACTCCATTGTACTAAAAGAAGATTATTTAACTGGTCAACATAATTGGGGAAAGTGTTCATGCACTCACCCTTGTCCTAGAAACGGGGAAAAGGAGAATATAACTCAGAGATATCGCCCTTGGTTTGTAAAAAAGAAATTTGGTTTACCTTGCAACAAAGCTCAGCGGTCTGTTGCAACCGAAGTGAGTCATAACGAGGCCCTAGAGTCAGCCTGAAGAAAGAAAGGAAATTAAGATGAAAATTCTACAGGAACAGACACGCAAAACGAGTTTAAATTTATGTTTCAACCAAGTCTACATAAACAGTAAGAAAGTCACTTAAGATAACTTAGCTCTTCATTAGGTTTGCAGCAGTGTCTCTGTAACGATATACTGTAGGTAAATATATATGTGAAAAAAAAAGCAATAAAACAGCTATTATAAATGTGACATTTCCTGACGAAACGAGAGAGAAGAGAGAGAGAGAGAGAGAGAGAGAGAGAGAATGGAATGGAGTGGAACGGAATGGAATACAGAGTTTGGGCCAAAGGCCAAGCACTTGGACCTATGAGGTCATTCAGCGCTGGAAAGGAAAATTGAGAGTAGGTAGGTTTGAAAGGTGTAACAGGAGGAAAAACCTAGCAGTTGCACTATGAAATAAACGTTAGGAGAGGGTGAATAGCAAGGTGGAAGAAATATAATATGAACGGAGGTACAGTAAAAGGAATGAGAGAGA
>JANJGK010000011.1:64128438-64130938 GCA_039081455.1 Macrobrachium rosenbergii
AATAAGGGGTTACAAGAGAGAGAGAGAGAGAGAGAGAGAGAGAGAGAGAGAGAGAGAGAGAGAGAGAGAGAGGAGAGAGAGAGAGAGAGAGAGATGAGAAAATGGATGGGCAACGTAAATCATGTAAAACGGAGGTATGCCCTTGTTCAAGTTTGAGCTAATAGCATACAAGGAGCACTCTGGTAGGCCTACCAGTCAACGTCAACTAGGAAATGCATAATTAAACCTAGACACTAAAAGGAAGAGACCTTGATGGGCGTTGAATATTGCCAGTGAGATAGCAATCTCGTTCGTTTAGTATCCATCTTCTCCCACCCCCACCCATCACCCGTTACTCTCCCCCCCCAAACTGAGTCTGTTTAAGTAATGCTATGCTCGTCTACTTGCTGAATTGAATATAGAATTTAGGCCAAAGGACGAGCACTGGGACCTGTGAGGTCATTCAGCGCTGAAATGGAAATTGACGGTAAAAGGTTTGAAAGGTGTAACAGGAGGAAAACCTCAAAGCAGTTGCACTATGAATCAACTGTTAGGAATTAGTGGAAAGTAAGGTGGAAGAAAGAGAATATGAAATGAGGTGCAGTAAAAGGAACGAAAGGGGTTGCAGCTAGGGGCCGAAGGCACGCTGCAAAGAACCTTAAGTAATGCCTACAGTGCACCACATGAGGTGCACTGACGGCGCTACCCCCCTACGGGGCGTCTACTTGTATCTCATAAACTGATGTTTAATTTAGTCATTTTCAGATATCTACGCGTATTGATATCTAATTTAACCATCGTTTATTTCAGGGAAGTCAATTTAACTCATTGGAGACATTACGAAATCCATTTGAGAATCCCATCAGCACGGGAAGATATTCTGATGTAAATCTTCATAATCATTGAGAGAATATTAATTCTTGTACTCTATTCTACAATCTGCAGTAAAGCCACATTTGATCTTCTGTAATTAAAAACTAATCACAGGGTATTACCATTGCTTTTCGATAACAAATACAAATCTATTACTCATTTTGTTCACAAGAGCATTCTCTTCTAATCTTATACAACATACTACTTGATATCTAATATTAATAAACATCACCCAGTCCTCGAGAAATCCCAGCTTTCATTTACAAGATCAGTCACTGCCACTATTTAACAATCTTCTATTTAATATCTAATATTTAATAGATTTCTCCCCAATTCACGAGAAAACTCAGAATAAATCTATAAGATCCTTCTCTTTCAGTTTTATACAAAACTCTATTTAATAAGGAATAGCTTTCTGTATTGTAGCTGGTCCTCTGGTTATAGTGGTTAGTGTCGTGGAATGCCACTCATATGTTGCTGGTTCGCGTCTCCCACAGGGCGACGAAAAATCACTGGCTCTGTATTATGATGAATTGAAGGCTTCTGGAAGACTACTTATTAAACAATAGCTATTGGAACTGGTCAGCTGGTATAAGTGGTTAGTGTCGTGGCATGCCACTCAGATGTCGCGGGTTAGCGTCTCCCCCGGGGCGATGAAAAATCACTGGCTCTGTGTCATGATCAGTTACTGCTGCAGTGTGTGGTCTGCTGCGGTGGGAGGTTGAAACCAACATTCTTTGGAAGTTTGAATTTCAAGTCAGTGGCCCCTTTGGTGTGCTTTTTCCGTGTGAATAGGTTTCATCTACTGAAATAATAATAATAATAATAATAATAATAATAATAATAATAATAATAATAATAATAATAATAATAATAATAATAATAATAATAATTTAATAAAAAATACATTTCTCCCTATTCATGAGGAAACTCAGAATTAAGTTAACAAGATCCATGTCTTCCAGTCTTATACAATATTCTATTTAGTATCAAATACTTAACAGATTTCTCCCAATTCACGAAAAAACTCAGAATAACTTATCTTGGAAAAAAAAACGAAAGAGGTTAATATACTTTCCCTATTACGAGGGGCAGCAGGGCAACGCCATTTCCCCTTTCCAGACGACACGAACGCCCCTCAGGGAACTGCCCTAATTTGATTTAGTTCCTCAAGGGCTATTGATAGATGGCGCCACTTTCCAGAGGAGGAGGAGGAGGTGGCCTCCCAGCAGTCTCAAGTTTCATTTCCGCCACTGACAGCGCTGGACTTATATGGACTGTCCGTCTATTTTAGGTCTTAAAGTCTAAGGATAAAGGCTAAGTGTGGCTTACGGCTGATTTTTGTTTATTTTTCATACTAAAATTATTTCTCTGTATTAATTATTTATGTAATAAAACAGCTATATTCAGGCATGTAGAGTATACATACATATATATATATATATATATATTATATATATATATATATATATATATATATATATATGAATAAATGTTTTATCCCTCGTTAACATATCTTCTCGTGCAAAATAACTACCATTACATCTTGTTATCCCAATTATTTGCATATGAATACTCTGAACCGTGGCATTCTCTCCAAGTCTCTGTACTCTGTTATTTACCTTGCCATACAGACATTCATCAATAT
>JANJGK010000011.1:64133438-64140938 GCA_039081455.1 Macrobrachium rosenbergii
TACAGTGACTACTAATTCATTATGCGCCGAGTATCCTTCCCCAGAGTTCACACAAAAGAGAAAAATGTTGCATACGTGTGCAATATTGCACCAAGCGAATGTGGCTTCATCCATCGGTAATACCGTCGGTATTGCACCTTCTCATTTAAGGTGCAGGCGAGTTCAAAATGTATGTGAATGTTTAAAATAGCTCACATGGCATACACTACACAAACAAACACACACACCTCTGTAGACACATACATGGAGATCCAGTCCTAACTTCAATGGCATCAGGAAATACATAAATAAATATTAAATAGTATAAATAAGATTAAATACAAATAAATAAAATCAATAAAAGTAAATAGAAATAAATAACAGTAAAAACAAAAATAAAAAAATTAATAAATAAAAAATAAAACTATATAAAAATAAATAATGAAATAAAAAATAAAAATAAATAAAAAATAAATAAAAATAATGAATAAATAAAAACAAAAATATTTTAATAAAAAAATAAATAAAAGAGAGAAAAAATAAGATAAATAAAAAAAAAAATACGGATTCATCTAAGGCTATTTGCTTGGAGGCAAACCAAGAATGGACCTAAAAATTTGATATCCCAAAAGTGTCATGGCAAATGAGGCCTCATTTGTACAAACCTAAAGTTGGGGAATAACGAACGCACATAACATTATGGTAAGGTTGAGAAACCCAGAGAATTTTTATTTTATTCAGTTAAAACAAGGAAAACTTTAGTCTCCATCAGTATAAATGAAGGAAAATTACTCTTGAGGATATATCTTCATTTTCCACCAAATATAGCTGAGACCATGAGAGGGTTAAAAAATGGTCCATAGAAACAAAAATTATACATGAGTAATACACACCGTTTATCGTAATACTTGTCATCTTTAAATTGCGTAAGCTTGCATCTTATTCACAATTCACGTAAGTTAAATATGCGCCCATCCCCTTAAGAATGATAAGATATTTACCTATCTTACGTAACAGTCTCCGGCCTTCTAATACCTCCTCAGCATATTTACCTCAGCCCTTACGTCATAATCACCTTAGGCGTAGTATTCTCCCGCCCAATTCATGTTACGAAAATTCGCGTTACTTTCTTTAGAAAGTCAGTCAACTCTCGCCTGAAGGTTGGGCTGTGTACGACAGACTTTCAAACTGGTCCTTTCCTTCCATTAAGGACTTCGCAAGAACCTTTTTTTTGGGTGTTAAGGTTCTTTTTTTATTATTATTTAATTCGTCTTCAGTCACATATAAAATGTTTTCAAAGGCTTACATTCTTCTATTAATTTCCGATATTTTCTGTGTATGTAATTGGTAACAATGTTCAGTAATTCTTTGTTTAAGGTCTCTCTCTCTCTCTCTCTCTCTCTCTCTCTCTCTCTCTCTCTCTCTCTCTCTCTCTCTCTCTCTCTCTCTCTCTCTCTCTCTCTCTATATATATATATATATATATATATATATATATATATATATATAATATATATATATATTATATTTATGTCTCTCTTTTCATATATATATTAAAATATATCTGCATACGTATGTATATATATTTATACACACACACACACACACACACACACATATATATATATATATATATATATATATATATATATATATATATATATATATATATATATATATATATATATATATATATAGAGAGAGAGAGAGAGAGAGAGAGAGAGAGAGAGAGAGAGAGAGAGAGAGACTGTAATGTGTGAAGTATTAGTTACTCGGCAGTCATCTTCCAGAATATGACAACAATGTCTCCACGTTCCAGCCTTCCAGCCTCCGGCAACTGACCCGTGTAAAGCACAACTCGCTTACCCGGCAACTGCCGTGCAAATAGGCAACAAAGACACCGTTGCGTAACCAGTATGGAGAGTCAGACTTTTAACGACGGTTTACAAAAGCCTGACGGTGAAATGGGACCCCTAATTAAATACACAAAAGTCAGTAATTGAACGACAAGTATGTGATTATTTTTATGTTGATTATTTCTATAGCATAGCCATCAGGACGTCGGCTCAAATTCACTGCAGATTTCTGTCAAATAGAATTTAGTTTTTTTTTTCATACATACGCACACACACAGACTCTACACCACTGTGTGAAATAACAATTTTAAATAATACACATACAAAGTAACGTTCTATTCATGCCATACAGGCCAGGAATTTAGCACCAAATGTACTGCAGGACTTAGTGAAATTAAAATGAATTTAAACACATCCACACACACACACACACAAACCACACATGATCTCACCAAGAGATCATGACATATTTCCAGTGTCTATACAACACTTTATAACATGCAAACTCGTGTTTAGAGAAAAATATATTTCAGTATCTTTATAGAACCTTATGAAGTAAAATCTAATGTTTACAGAAAAACACACACAAAGACATGAGGATGTAGTTCTAATTTCAGTACAGCATTCTAAGGAGTAAAAGTTATTAAAAAACACACACACACAGAAACACGTACACTAACTATGCAAAAGTGACCTGGAATCTTCCCCCCCTTTCCGCCCCCCCGCCCCTTCGATACCTCCACTTGACCCCCTGGAACGTTCCTAACGTTTCAGAACGCTTACTGCATCCTTTGCACATCTTTAGAAATGAGAAATTTTGGCTATGAGTAAATTATCGCTTTTCATTATGCCCACTACACGTCAAGGGCTTCCGCCGATCGCCGGAGCGCTGTGTCTATTGGTTTTTCGGCTGTTTCCAGAGGTCCCTTATTATCTGCTTCGTCTCCAGCTCGACCTAATTCCCTCTGGGGCCTCGATGGATTTGGGTCGCTCGCCATTGGACATCAAATACTGTGTGCGTTCGACGGAATTTGGAATTCGGGAGAACAGTGATAGGTGTATGTTTCCGTTAATCGATGCGCGGCCTTAATTATCAGCGGGGGGGGGGGGAGAGAGAGAGAGAGAGAGAGAGAGAGAGAGAGAGAGAGAGAGAGAGAGGAGAGAGAGAGAGAGAGAAGAAGAAGAAGAAGAAGAAGAAGAAGAAGAAGAAGAAGAAGAAAGAAGAAAGTCTCTCATCGTGGTGCTTACTAATGATTTCTTTGTTTAATTTTTAATGAATCAGACCAGACTTCTTAACACCACAAATGAAGAAAAATAAACAAAAATTCTTCCTCATCACTGAATATTTACTATTGCCATAAATTGCATACTTTCATATACAGTTTTGTATGTATATAATATGCATACGAGTGTACGTATGTAGCCAGTAACCCATACGCACCATTTCCTGCAGATTCTTATAAAAGTCATCGTTACAATGCTTCACTGACTGAATTCAAGCAATTTAGCTTCAGTTTTTATAAGTCTAACTAGACCTATATGTTTTGCATCTTCGAATTAATCAGTGTAATGATGTACCTTTCTTTTCATTCATTAACCAACACGTAACAGAAGGTTATTAAAGGAATAAAGCTTGCCACTTTTAACATAGGTAATCCATTTGGGTATTAAGATTAGCCCCTCTCTTTCGGCTACAAGACTCATTATGCGATGACGAGGCCAGAGGAATGTCTCTATTTTCCAGACCCTTTCGTAAGATGAGCTCGCGTCCACGAGCGCTGACGGGTATCCCCTCTTCCTTACTGTGTTGTTTTAAAAATATCCGCTTTGTTCTCGAGTTCCTCGGTCCTGGACTTTCATTGTCGTCTGAGATGCTATTTTGTGTCGCGGACTCCTGTCCTTGATGTTTCCATGGGTCATATTTGAAATTGGCTTTTTTCGACTGAAAAAGTTCTGTTTTCTTTTCACTGACATGAAACGTCAGTATTTCATAGTGTCCCTGAAATTACTCAGCTGAGCGCGCAATAGACGGGGGATGATGCCTTCGGCTAAGCAAAGATATTTATTAAGCTAATATAGGATAAGGTATGGTAGTAGCACTAATACTCAGAGACTGCCTGCTTTGTCCTCATTCCAAACTACTAATATTTCTTTTTCTTTACAATGAATCACTTCTGTATACAGAAAAAAGAAGTAGGTTTTTTTTTCTACCTTAGTTTTCCTTAGTGTTCCATTCTTTCAGAAGGGGCATTAGCTTATTTTTTTATTCGAGGATACAACCTGACTTCTTTTGCTTCCCCTTTATCATTTTTATTGGTATTGGGTTTGATGTGGCCATTAGAATCCCCTCTCAGCTTGCTCAGTATTTAGAAAAACTGTTCAGATCTTTTTAAATTCACTTAAAGGATTTGCAGCTGTTTCACTCAAGAAAGTGTAATACTTCTAAATTTTGAGGCATGGGAGTGCCCGAAATCACTCTCTCCTTCCACCTTCTCTCTCTCTCTCTCTCTCTCTCTCTCTCTCTCTCTCTCTCTCTCTCTCTCTCTCTCTCTCTCTCTCTCTCAAATGGTGTGTGATTAAACGTGGTAACGTTCCCTTTCTCTACCTTCAGATTATTTAAGCATTACCACAATTTACTTACGGAAAATATCAAAGCGTATTCTATCAAATATCAAATGAAAACGATCTGGCATCTTTACCTACGCAAAGCGCTCTTAGTTTTACCCTGGCACAAAGTATCTCTCAAGACCACGAGATGAATACAGTCCAGATTCTCAGTGGGTTTCGAAAAGGTCCCAAACTTAAATCGACACTTAATATGCCCCCGGCAAGAAACGGTACCCTAGGATCGCTTACGCTAGGTTAGGCTGTGTCCTTGTAATTAACACTACCACACATTTCAACAAAAAATAATTGGGATCAAAGGGAGGCGGGGGTGGGGGGGCCGGTATACACTGATACCTTCAATCCCCCTTCCTTCGTTAGCCCTGTCCTACACGGTTCTCTAGATTAGGTTGGGAAAGTTAGTTTGAGATTTATCTCTGAAATCAGCATTAATCATTTTATGATTTCTTTTCTTTCCTGGTGATTTTTTTTTGTGTGATTACTCACATAAACCATAAACGACACAATACAGAAACTTCTAGCAATATAAGCTACGTACAGGCAAGTGCCAATAAACAATTTTTATTGAGTATACGTACGTGGGAGAACACCGACCATCTTATTCACCTATCAAAGCACTTTCGAGAAAACAGATTCCAGCTTGACATATATTTTGTTGTTTGGAAACAGTCAACAATTGACCCCCTTCCTCCGAAACCACTCAATATTTATCCGCTCAATTAAAGTAACCATTTCACTTGTTTCCCCTTCGGGGCTCAAACAAACCTCATCTCCCCTCTTTCGATACATAAACAGTCTCCGACAGCACAAACGGTACAAACATTCCCCGTCCCATCAAATCTTTTATATATTTTGTTCTTTTTAATTTTGGCAATATGGACGCCATTTCACCTACATCATATAGAGCTTTCACTGAATACTATGGCTGTCACCATACCAGTTTAAATCCTGAATGTGCCTGACCTTTTTATTTCGGTTATTTTGATGAAGACTGCGTTCTGGTCCGGTCGTTTTCGTTAAATAAACAAAAGGGGGGAAATTGTGCAATATACACAGGGCCATGTATTCGAATTACTCGAAAGGGGTGTCACTAGACTCACTCGGTTATTGGGTGCTATGACAGAAGCACATTCCATTCGTTTCTTGATGAAATAAAGGGAGGTAGATCACTGCAAAAATGTAAATTAAATAGGATGGTTGGAACGTTTTTTGTGGGAATTACCCAGAATAATCTGACGGAAATTCACTAATGAATATACAGCTTTAATGTTTGAATGTACTGAACTTTCATTTGTTCCTTCCTAACCTTTTCGATTCCACTACCTTGACATGTGTTCATTTTATAGTGTGTTACACAACAGGAAATGAACACGCGTTTAGGTAGTAGAATGGAAAAGGTTAGGAAGGAACAAATGAAAGTTCAGTACATTCAAACATTAAAGAGCTCTACATTCTCGTCTGACATACTCTCTTCTTCCATCTCTTTCGTCTCAGATTCTTGGCAGTTTGTAAATTATACGACTAGTCAAAATTTAATATAATTTTTCACACGTCCTCTTCACGACGACGAGTAAAACAACAATGAAATCAAGCCAAGACCAATACTTCTGTTTTCGTGAATAAATTACGAAAAGTTAGAGCAAATATTAAATAAAATATAACTTGAGAAATAGATTCGCTGCCCCTTCTCTCCCCTTTTCGTAGGCTTATGTGCGGTATTCATTCAATCATTCAACTCAGGAGGGGAAAAAGTATTATTTTTCTTTTTAGGAATTTTGTGACTAAACCTGAAAGGTTTCCCCTTCTTCAACTCTCCTTTTATGACAGAGGAAGGCTGGGCGTTTCTTTTGAGGTTAGCTCAACGATTTTTCCTTCTCGCAGGCCCTTTGTGTTTGGGGGAAAAAATGCCCCCTAGAAAAAGAGAGAAAGAGAGAGAAAGGGAGAGAAAGAGTTAGACCTGACACTCTCCGGAATGGGAAAAAGGATCCGAATTACAGGTGAGATATCTTTTCTAGCCGAATGGATTCCCTTGATTCCATGATTTCAAACCGAGGGAATAATTACTCACAGCCTGAGAACCGTATTTCAGACAAGTAAAGACTTGGGTAAAACTTACGTAGCATAGATTTGGAAAATAAAACCTATACTATCAGGTGATCCAGAGTATAGGCTGATTTAACTCTGATATTTAAGTTCCAAAGACGAAAGTAAAGAAATTTGATTTACAAAGGAAGCTGGAGTCATTCATCATGAAAAAGAACTGAATGATTAAAATGATATCATTCTTGAATCTCACAAGTTCAATATACACTTCCTTTTACTCACTGAATAAAAAAGAATTAACAGCAGTTTCAGAGCATCACATCAATAAGACAGAGGTAAGGATAAGGTACCGTTTTATTAATGAAGTGCAGATTAGAAAACTGTGACAAGTCACAAACAAGAGGGAAGGACTTTGATTTGAGTTGATCTGAATATAGAATTTAGGCCAAAGGCCAAGCACTGGGACCTATGAGGTCATTCAGCGCTGTAAAGGAAATTGACAGTGAAAGGTTTGAAAGGTGTAACAGGAGGAAAACATCGCAGTTGCACTATGAGTCAACTGTTAAGAGAAGGTGGAAAGTAAGGTGGAAGAAAGAGAATATGAAAGGAGGTACAGTAAAAAGAACGAAATGGGTTCCAGCTAGGGGCCGAAGGGACTCTGCAAGGAACCTTAAGTAATGCCTACAGTGCACCGCATGAGGTGCACTGACGGCACTAGCCCCCTACGGGGTGGAAAGGAATTTGACATGACATCGAGGCTGGAACTCATCTTCATGAAAACTGTCAAACGAAATAGAATTGAACTGCATTTAGCATGTGAGAAGTGAAGCAATCATATGTTAAATTCATTTGCAATTTGAAGTCTGATAAATAATAAAGCGAAAGTTTGAAGGAAAAAAAGAGGAAGTTGTGGTGTGTCTTTTATCTATAATATGCACTTTTATTTTACACGTTTTTTTTGTGCATTTTTGTTTATGCATTTTTCAGTTTCTTGGGGA
>JANJGK010000011.1:64153438-64160938 GCA_039081455.1 Macrobrachium rosenbergii
AGACTAACTTGTGCACAATATTCATAACCCTGGCCTGGGTTTATGCCTGCACTTTCTATCACAGAATTTCTCGTGCAGGTGTTTGTTAACACAAGCAACGATTTCAGGATACTCTTCCAAGCAAACAGTCCCCAGGCAGTCAACTACGTTTTCCCTGACTTGAAAAACTGAGGACGTCGTTCACAAACACACACATTACACACACACCCCCACATAAAACGTTGGTCACATTCATGCAGAGACTTTCAATTCATTCCTTCACCGACTACCTGGTAATGTGGTGGAAATTCCGTAGAGTTTCCAGCAACGTGGACAAATACCCTTTGTCAGCTGTCTATTGAAGCACCTCTTTCCCATTCAGGCGTCTACTCCTAAATTCCTTTCAGTGGTGTCGTTAAAACAGCGTCTATTGTTGGCGCTACTCGGGTCTCTTGATTCTGAACATACGTAGAGGGAGCAGTCATATAATCTTCCATAACACCACTTTATTAACACATCATGAGCAGATACGGTTTCAAGTTAAAGTTTCCTCTGTATTTCCTATCTCATTGAACTATTCTTGTTCCTGTGTGTGATTTGATAATATGCCTCTTTATGAAATTTACATCTGCGATCAAATTAATGGATGGAATTCCTAAGTTTTGTAAGATTTACACTCTAGCTAACTGCCTGCTGTTTATTTCATTGCTTTAGAAAGCCTGTAGAGAAAATGAACAACAATTTTCATATACTGTCACTTACATTATTTTCTTTTAAATAACGTGATGTCCACCATCCACGGGATTATATAGCCACAGTAAATAGGTCGTGAATTTGCGGCTTGAATTTTCGTTTCCTCATCTCTCCAATGGATGAAGAACACATTATTTATACACAACTCTTTATCTTTTAACTGTCTTAAGTATATCATGTATGGTCTTATGGCTATTATAGATGTTTTCCTCGTAATAATTTCAGAAACGAGTACTTATAAAAATTATAATCAGTCGACAAACAATAATGGTACAACAAATTCGGCAAACCTATTAGAAACTCTACGGATTCGTCTACCCGCATTTCACTTAGTCTTGACTATCTGCTTGACTTCCAACCCTGATAGCGAATATAACTTTTGTTTTCATTTTTTAATGGTTTCAAGTTTATCACGGCTCATGTTTTTAATTTCGTTATAATTTCATGATTGCTTCAAGAGCAAAAAATTGTAAGTTATCGACATATGACTACTCAATATTTGGTTTCTTATGAAAAAAGGAATACTCATCTCTATCAACTCCCGTCCTTGGGAGCACAAACTAATCATAAATTTGTTTTTCTTTTTGGTAAGTGGCTTCAAGACCGTAAAGAATAAAGGGTTATATTTCGTTACTTCCTTTTCGTAATAATTTTAAAGACGATTAACTACAAATTGGGGAAATTACAAGTAATCGGAGTAATTACAATCAATGGGAATTACCTCACTTCCTATAAATGTATAGCAGTTTAGAAAATTTTAGCACTAAACAAAACGATAGAGAGAGAGAGAGAGAGAGAGAGAGAGAGAGAGAGAGAGAGAGAGAGAGAGAGAGAGAGAGAGAGATTGACTGGCTTTAACGTCATACAAAAGGCAATTAATGACCCACTAATATGAATCGATCCCTTCTGACTGCCAATTTAGTCAGTCGTTAGTATAAAAGAGCAGATTTGTTGCATTCCTTAAACTGATTACAAAAAGACAAAGAAATCACTGAGAAAGTATATATATATATATATATATATATATATATATATATATATATATATATATATATATGTATGTATGTATGTATGTATGTATGTATGTATGTATGTATGTATGTATGTATGTATGTATGTATGTATATATTTATATATATAATATATTATAACTTAAAAGTGTCTTTGTGATCTACAGAGCGTAAAATACACGAAATTGCGTGGCACTGTCGTTTCCTTACAATCAGGGACGACTTTTAAAAAATTATATCCAGCAAAGAAAAGCAGGCAATTGACCATAAAAGGAAAAAAATTTTCCCTTTAACAACGGGCCGTGGTCCAAGAATTCTTTCTGAATTAGACAATTAGGATTTTCGGTTGGGAATACGTTGATTATTAAGCCTAATTACTCCTGCGTTTTCCTCGAGATTTCGACAATGGAAGAATTTGGAATAAAGGCAAGAGTGACCTGGACTGGGAGGGGTAAGAGTGCAGAAGAGAAGTATAAATGGCATCAAAAGATGATTTTACAAGAATTACCATTACAATACTTATTTTCGAATAGCACACGATTCCATGAAACCGATGCTCATTGTTATACTTCGAGCTGGAACCCGGGGCTGGTGTCTCCCCTACCCCCCTGATCCCCTACCTACCCCACCCCAACCCGGGGCGGACAAACAGGTTTGCGGAATTCAGAGTAAGAAACAAACAAAATACACAGAAATGAACTCCAAGATCACGATGAAAAGAACAGCACAGAAAGCCACTAAATAAGCGCCCAATAAGGATTCCCTCCGCGTGTATACAAAGACAAATGAGTCGAAACAAACAGCCTTTGAAAGTGTGAGAGTGAGTGGACGTAAAGATGAAAAAGAGAGAGAGAGAGAGAGAGAGAGAGAGAGAGAGAGAGAGAGAGAGAGAGAGAGAGAGAGAATGGAGGCTTTCCTCTCTTGCTCCTGAACGGCGAGTGCAGCAACTTCACCGTAACTGATGTGATTAGGCTTGGCGTGTCTTCCCTTTGCCATCCTCATGAGACTTGCAGGATGAAAGAGCAAAAAAAGAGGAAGAGAAGAAGGAGGAACGAACAGGTAAAAAGGAGGAGGGGTGACCACGGGAAGGGAGGCGGGGTGGTAGTTAATGAATAGGAGATTACAATTTGACAAGTGCTGGTATAATGCTCCTAATTTTTCATGAGCCATTAATCGATTTTACACAGTCAGTCTCTCTCTCTCTCTCTCTATGTGTGTGTATATAATTTATATATATATATATATATATATATATATATATATATATATATATATATATATATATATAATTTATATATATATATATATATATATATATATATATATATATATATATATATATATATATATATATATATATATATATATATATATACATATGCATGCATGAATGTATGTGTGTATATATGCGTCATATTTTACCCAGGGAAATGAAACGCCTGGTATAAATACTGACCGGTTTCGACTTCATACGTAAGACATTTTCGGAAAATGGCTTAGATATACGGTCGAAACCGGTCAGGATTTGCACCCAGTTTCTCATTTCCCTATTGTAAATTGTGGCGCATAAATCACGTGTCGGTGTGATTTTAACCATATATATTCGTACGTGTGTTGGTTATATATATATATATATATATATATATATATATATATATATATATATATATATATATATATATATATATATATACATGCGCCTGCAGTTACATGTGTGTGCGTATGTGTGGGAGAACGTATGTGTATCCAGTTATGCCTATTTGAGTTGAAACCTTTTCTTAAAGTGCATTGTGCGCATGATAATTATATACCCATGTTTATATACTGTTTTACCTTTTAAATTTTACACTGCTACAGCTAAGCAAACTGATAAATAGGGAATATTTATTACCTGTCAAAAATCGCCAGAAAAACGAACAATTGAAGAAAGTCTAAATATGGACAGCTTGACGCATGTTCTGAATTTCATCAAGTACCATCTTTGGCAGTAAAAATTTTAATCAACCTTAATTAAAAATTCACTTTCATTTATTCTCACTTTTGCGCAGCTTCTAGTAAACTCCAGTTACCTCCAACAGAATTTATAAAAATCTTTTGACAATTATGAGATTACTGTAAACAGCTAAAAAACTGACCCTAATTCTAACTTTTTTTCTAAGTCAATTTCGACCCTCTCCCTGGTCTGCTCAGCTAGTAAGGAAGAGTCCAGAGGGTTACACCAGGCATCTTATTCCCTTCAATACCTTATTACAATTAAGAGTCCTTTCCCCGTCTGAGGAGATTTCCAAGCTGTGACCCCGGATTAAATGAAATAAAAACAAGCAAAAAATTCGCCAAAGTTTCTTGGGCGCAATCGAATTTTCTGAACAGCGCACAATGCTGTATGAAACTCTCAGCCACGGTCCGGTGGTGGCCTGCGTTGTTGGCGCCTATAGCAGTGTCAGACGCACGATCACGGATAACTTTAACCTTAAATACAATAAAAACTACTTAGGCTAGAGGGCTGCAATTTGGTATGATTGATGATTGGAGGGTGGATGATCAACGTAACAATTTGCGGCCCTCTAGCCTCAGTGGTTTTTAAGATCTGAAGGCGGACAGAAAAAGTGCGGACGGACAGACAAATAGCCATCTCAATAGTTTTCTTTTACAGAAAACTAAAGAACTGACCCTGTTCTTACTTTTTTAAAAACTATTTTCATTCTTTCTCTAGTCTGCTCAGCTGATAAAACAGAGTCCAGAGGGTTACACCAGTCCTCCTATTCCCTTTAACACCTTTCCCCGTCTCAAGAGATTTCCAGACTGTGACGCTGGATTAAATCAAAACTGTCAGTCTTAAAATGACCTACAACACATCAGACTGAGAATAATAGTAGCCCAAGGGGATACTTGATAATACTCTATGCACTTCAAGTGTTTAATCAGTACCAAAATGAAGAATTTGAGTAGTTTATGAAGGGCCCTCATAACACGTTATTATCGACTAGCTGGGATAAGTGACTGAAAAAGGGAAGAAGTGGCAGAAATATTCCTGTCTTCGACTTAATTACTACCAGCGAATGATGAAATACAACGAAATACATTATTATTAAGCAACAAAATCAATTATATTGTTACCAAGAAATAAAATAAGACTTTAACATTTACTATCATTGTAGCGACTTTTCTCAAAAAACATCATTGCTTTTAGTTTTCTGTAAAAGAAAGCTATTGAAATGGCTATTTGTCTGTCCGTCCGCACTTTTTTCTGTCCTCCCTCAGATCTTAAAAACTACTGAGGCTGGAGGGCTACAAATTGGAATGCTGATCATTCACCCTCCAATCATCAATCGTAACAAATTGCAGCCCTCTAGCCTCAGTAGTTTTCATTTTATTTAAGCTTAAAGTTAGCCATGATCGTGCGTCTGGCACCGCTATAGGTGCCAACAACACAGGCCACCACCGGGCCGTGGCTGAGAGTTTCATACAGCATTATACGCTGTGCAGAAAACTTGATTGCGCCGAGGAAACTTCGGCTCATGTTTTACTTGTTTTGTTTAGCATTTAGTTTCTACACTATTAGTCAATTTTCCTTAAGTGCTCATGTTCATATGGCATCTTTAACTTACCGACAACTCCTCCAATATCACCAATACTTTTCCAGTCTTCACTACTATTAAGGTGTGAACAAAACGTTACTTTATTATAAAAGGCATAAATTATAATCTGTATATCTCAATGCGTTTTAATGGTTTCGTATTACTGTTCTGTTAACGTATGTCTTGATTAATTTAACAAAAAAAATGTAATATGTAGACTTCCATCAGGTTGATCACTCAACAATAATAACATTGTTCTTGTTTTATAGTAAGTTATCGAGAGTCTGTAGATTAACATTAAACTAGAATAAAAGTTTATGTTTCTCCTAAAGCTACATTCCTACCTATCCCAAATTCTAATCACTCCTAGCCAGACAAAAGACCCACCAACTGTGTGATTTTCGGAAAAATCGAAAAATCCACCAAAAACTTCTTACGTAGTCTTGCTAACATACTGACAACCGAGCCAAAAAAAACATAACATCACTGTCAGTGGGAGGACGTAAAATATATCATCTGTTGTTCAAGATACGTTACAAAAAACGACAAAAAAAGTGTAAGACTTATGTTCTTGAAACCACACGGAAAAATAATGGAACGAAAATGACAATAGGGAAAAACATCTGTAACGCAATCTCCGACGACGTTTGGGAAAAATTTCGTTGAGGCAAAAACTAGTTGGAATTTATTGAATGGGGTTATGATTGAGGCGAGTTGCCAAGGGCAGATTGAGGTGCGAGGAAGCGAAACGAGGTACAGTAATAAAATTTTGTATAGCATTCAGCTGAACAAATGGAACAAATAAATCCGATTTGCGACAAATCACAAGAGTATGTGGCGGGGAAAACGACTTTCTTTAGATGAATAGAAGATTTAATTTGGAAAGGGGAACGAAATATAAGGTTTAACTCAAAAGCGGAACAAAAGGGCACTGGCTTGTATAGTTGACAAATACAGCGTAATCTAGATGGTGGTAAAATTAAATCATTCTATTGAGCGAAGGTAATTACGTTTGGCCAGAGGGTTAAAATGAATCCGACTTTGACGGTCGTTCTGAGATTACTCGAGAAATAAGTCTTCGTCTGGAGACAAGATCGTTCCGCGAAGCACTGAGAAAAATACTTTTTCTGAGCCGAATTTGAGCAAGCTACTATAATTCACAAATCAATCTGTATTTTAATACTTTGCTTACGTTTTCATTTATTTACTAATGTTCATTTATCTGGCTTTCTAATAACTTTCTGTCTTTCCCATTACCTTCTGTTGCTTCTTTCGAATGGTCACCATTTTTGGAAGCTTGAATTTCAAGTCAATGGCCCCTGTGGTGGGCTTGTTCCATATGAATAGGGTTCATATTCATAATTCATTATTCATAATATGAATAATAATAATAACAACAACATCAATAATAATAATAATAATAATAATAATAATAATAATAATAATAATAATAATAATAATAATAATAATAATAATAATAATTTTACAATAAAGTTTCGGTCGGGTGTTGATGATGAAAATGAACTAATTTATGGTTAACTTCTTCGAAGACTAAACCATTTCCCTTGACACGATCTAGGTTTTCACCTTATGATTTTCAGAAGATTATCTTTCACTTCAGGCTACCTCTAGTCTACTTCTACTTCTCTATCCCACTAAAAATATCTCTTTTTATTTGCCTCCTAACAATTCGCTTGCACACCGTTACTCCCCCGTCTCTGTTTCCCAATTATTTCTTGTACTTGTCCCTACTTCTCCATCTCCCCATCAATTCTCTGCGTCTTCACTTTACTTCTCTACCTGCCAAAAATATTCTTTTACCTCTCCTATTTCTCTTCTATCCACTTATTAATTCTCCCAACAATTCTCGTTCAATTTACTGATTTATCTCCTTTTTCTGTATTTCACATTATCTTTTGTAATTTCTTTCAAATGAACCCCATATTCTATGGAAGCTCGAATTTCAGTTCAATGGCCTCTGTGGTCTTATTCCATACGAATATGGCTTACTTTCTGAATAATAATAATAATAATAATAATAATAATAATAATAATAATAATAATAATAATAATAATAATAATAATAATAACAATAATAATAATAGTAATAATAGTAATAATAGTAATAATAATAATAATAATAATAATAATAATAATAATAATAATAATAATAATAATAA
>JANJGK010000011.1:64165938-64169851 GCA_039081455.1 Macrobrachium rosenbergii
ACCATCCAGTTTGAATGAGGTCCTGTTACTAATATATATATATATATATATATATATATATATATAATATATATATATATATATATAATACATATATATATATATATATATATATATATATATATATATATATATATATATATATATATACATATACACATCAACTAGTTTCAACTACACCCTTTTTCTGGGAGGTAGGGGTGAAATGGGGGAGGGGGGAGGGACATGTTAACATCTGGCTATTAGCATATCTCTTTGGGTTGTGGCTGCTAGTACCATATTATCCTCCAACTAACTACAATCCAACCTAGTTAGCTAACAATCCGTATAGAATTCCCAGATTGTGGCAATCCAATCCTTTTTATTCTCAGATATTCGTTTTAATTATACTGTTTGTTTTGGCATAGCAAATACAGTGATATAAACAGCTTTTTGCCCGATAAAATAATTTCAACAGCCATTCTTAGTTTTCTGTAAAAGAAAGCTATTGAGATGGCTATTTGTCTGCCAATCCGCATTTTTTCTGTCAGCACTTTTTCTGTCCGCCCTCAGATCTTAAAAACTGCAGAGGCTGGAGGGCTGCAAATTGGTATGTTGATGATCCACCCTCCAATCATCAAAGATACCAAATTGCAGCCCTCTAGCCTCGCTAATTTTGATTTTATTTAAGGTTAAATTTAGCCATGATCATGCGTCTGGCACCACTGTAGGTGCCAACAATACAGGCCACCACCGTTCCGTGGCTGAAAGTTTCATGGGCCGCGGATGCGAGTTTTATGGGCCGTGGCTGAGAGTTTCATACGGCATTATACGCTGTACAGAAATGCGACTGCGCCAAAGAAACTTCGACGCATTTTTTACTTGTTTTTGTTTGTTTTCAAAATAAATCAGAAGTGAGTTATGCAATATCATTAAATAAAATTAATAAACGTGCGCTATGTATAGTTGATCATTTTCTATGCTTCTAATCCAGCCATTACTTTCACGTAGTATGACCGACACTGAACTAACCTCCAAAATATTCGTATTTCTTGGAGAGAGATCTCGTCAGGCCTTCCTATCCCTGTAGCTGTCGCAATGTCATCCCACAGTCTCGACACTCTTACGCGACAAGGAACCACTGTGAGCAGTATTCTCCAAACCTATTTATAATGTTTTAAAGGTATCTTTAGTTTTGAACCTGGATAAGTGTTTCTTTATTGCTTTTTTAAAAGTTTTTTTTATTTTAAGTTAGGTTCTGTGGTGGATCTTAGCTAGACCAGAGAGGCTGTGCGCTTGCACTTACCAACCTCAGAGAAAAATATTTGCTGAAAACAGTTAGGGGGAAAAGTGCATGAGTAATGTATGTATGTATGTATGAATTTATTCTCTAACTCTGATAACAAAGTGATTTAGATTTTTTATAAAAACGCAAATAATTACTATTGTATTAATCAGTGAGATTATAGTTTAACAAAGGTGATTTAGAAATTCGACATAGAATGAAAATAATTATCATCGTATTAATCAGTGAGATTATAGTTTAACAAAGTGATCTAGAAATTCGACATAGAATGAAAATAATTATGATCGTATTAATCAATGAGATTACATGACCACTATATACATATATACAATTATATTCAAGCACTTATGAATTAAAGCCACGGCTTGCGGAGGTCGATGGCCAATAATCTCTCATCTAATGGAGCAGATACTCTAATATTAAATGAAAGGAGTTTAATTTTGTTGTTGTTTTCCTTGCAACCTCTGTGTTTGTCTGGGCCATTTTTCTTTCAATATATCTGTTTATTTAGACTCAAAACACGTGGGCAGGACCAGAAATGTTTATTCATGAGCCTCCATCACCATTAGATCGAGTTAAGGAAAGCAGGCGCGCCTTCCAAATGCTCTTTGTAAGTTGCGACATTTGAATTTATATCGGGAATAATTAATGATCGAGTCTCCACGTGTCGTGTAGGCCTAGGGTGAGGGATCCTGCTAAATTAACTAGGCTGTTTTTGGGAATTTGTTATTACCCCTTTGTATGTTGGTGCAAACTTGAAAATTCGATTAGATGGTGATGTATGAGAAAAAACAATAACTATTCTGTATACTGAAAAGATATAGTGAAAGCTATATCCTTTTTTAGTTTTCTCTAAAAGGGAACTGTTGAGATGGATATTTGTCTGTCCGTCCGCACTTTTTCCGTCCGCCTTCAGATCTTAAAAACTACTGAGGCTAGAGGGCAGCAAATTGGTAATGTTGATCATCCACCCTCCAACCATCAAATATACCAAACTGCAGCCCTCTAGCCTCAGTAGTTTTTATTTTATTTAAGGTTACAGTTAGCCATGATCGTGCGTCTGGCACCGCTATAGGTGCCAACAACACAGGCCACCATTGGGCCGTGGCTGAAAGTTTCGAACAGCATTATACGCTGTACAGATAAATCGATTGCGCCGAAGGAACCTCGGCGCATATTTTACTTGTTTCTCTCATTTATAATTACCATAGATATTATGACAGATAACAAGGGATAAATATACATCCTTTGTTTAAAGGATGTTTCACTCTAGTCTGCTTACATAACATCAACTTGTAAACCAATTGCGCACCTGTAGACGTCCAACTTCCTGGCCTCTGAACTTTTTGTCCAATATCGGTCTGGCAAAGTTTGGAAGTAATATTAAGTTTAAGGAGAGCCCAATCCTATATCCCCGGAAAATGGACGCGAATTTGCCAGGATATCTTGCTCACCGTTGTCCATGCCCTTGAAGCTGAGTTTCTCTCACAAATATTGCTCGTTTCACAATTGGTTGCTGTTCGCATTTTTGGTTTGTATATACTCGTATGTGTATATATATATTATATATATATATATACATGTAAATATATATATAATCTTCTTCTTCTTTTAACGTGCTTTTTTCCCATTTTTGTATGGGTATATATATTATATATATAATATATTATATATATATATATATATATATATATATATATATATATATATATATATATATATATATATATATATAATATATATATATATGAAATTTTTATCACACCGTGATTTATATACAATCTTGAAGCTACAAATGTCGCTTAATATCGAAATTCACGCTACCTCGGTATATCTCCGTTGGAGAATTGTCGCCGAAGGGGAATTTATATAAGTGATAAATGAATTGGAATCGCCGGGACACGAACCCGTGACGAAAACCTATTCAGCGACTCCAGTGGACGTTTAACCATTGAGCCATCACTTATATAAATTCCCCTTCGGCGACAATTCTCCAACGGAGATATACCGAGGTAGCGTGAATTTCGATATTAAGCGACATTTGTAGCTTCATGATTATATATATATATATATATATATATATATATATATATATATATATATATATATATATATATATATATATATATATATATATATATATATATATATATATATATATATATATATGAAACAAAAATGCGAACTGCAAATTCGCGTCCATTTTCCGGGGATATAGGATTGGGCTCTCCTTAAACTTAATATTACTTCCAAACTTTGCCAGACCGATATTGGACAAAACGTTCGGAGGCCAGCATGTTGGAAGTCTACAGGTGCCGCGCTGTTGAACATTTATTTGTTTGATACCATAAACTTTTGTCTTCGATTTAAGGTGTCACGTTGGTTTACAAGTTGATGTTTTAAACAGACTAGAGTGAAACATCCTTAAACAAAGGATGTATATTTAGCCCTTGTTATCTGTCACAATATCTATGGTAATTGTAAATGAGAGAAACGAGTAAAATATGCGCCGAAGTTTCTTCGGCGCAATCGAGTTTTCTGTACAGCGTAAAATGCTGTCTGAAACTTTCAGCCGCGGCCCAGTGGTGGCCTGTGTTGTTGGCACCTATAGCGGTGCCAGACGCATGA
>JANJGK010000011.1:64177451-64187451 GCA_039081455.1 Macrobrachium rosenbergii
ATATATATATATATATATATATATATATATATATATACATATATACATATATATATATATATATATATATATATATATATATATATATATATATATATATATATATATATATATATATATATATATATATATGTATATATATATATATATATATATATATATATATATATATATATATATATATATATATATATATATACACACACACATTCCATCTTGCTCTTGAATTTCTGGAAATATTTCCTTTAAGAGCAAACTAGAAAAGGTTTTTAAATGACGTTATGTGGTTACGGGAATAAAAGAATAATTGCATATATAATTATCGATCCCGAAAATGAACAAGCAATTGACTACATGAAAGGGAAATATATTTTTATATTTATAGTATATCTCTTTCTTGAATTTCTGGAATGTTTATAAAAAAATCGTAAATTATTCCTATCCAAAATTCAGTGTAAAGTATTGAAAAGCCAGAAATATAAAATTATTAGTTCCCATACGTTAAGACTATCATAAGCAAAAATAAATGTTATGTTGAATTTGCTTCATTGTTAACAAGTGGCATCAATCAAAAACAAGGTCAAACGAAGTTATCCGTGACCTCGACTGGTGCTCATTGGAGTATTTAATGACTCTTGGTAACGGAGATTTCAATTCGATGTTGAATAATTATCCCAAAAATTCATTGTGGTTGATAATTGACGCTTTGTAACGGAGATTTTAATTTGATGTTGAATAATTATCCCAAAAATTTTATTGCAGTTTTTAATGGACTCTGGTAGTGGAGATTTTAATTCGATGTTCAGTAATGATCCCAAAAATTGCTCGGTTATGTGATTGACAGAATGTTATAAATGTGACCTTCTTGAGAGGAAATTAGATCCTAATTATAAATTGCTTTTAAATTAGGGAATATTTGTAAGGTATCAACAGAACTCAGTCTGTATGAATCATATTTTTTTCCATTACGTGATTAACAGAATGAAATAAATCTGATCATGATAGAAACTAAAAGCGATTTCGTAATTATTTTGAAAATTAGGGTAATATTTATGCATTTCTAAAAATCTTCCATCTCTGTGAATCAGATTTAGTTTTGGCAGACTGAGTAACAGGAAGGAAAAAAATATTAGTCATTTTAAATCGCCAGTGGATTTTAGACGGATTTTCCCCTTGACCCATTTCTATTTTAGGTGATTTCAGTATTTCTTATATTTTATAAATCCTCCTTTTTCTGTGCAGGCTAAATTCTATGACTTCATTTCACCAAGCATGCATGCCTGTGCATGTGAAATGCATGAATATACCCTGCAATTACGTATTTATCATTTTTTCTTAATTTACCAAGAACAATTAATTCTGAGGGTTTTGTGTGACGTATGTGACCTTTATTATTGCAATGCCAGCAAACTCTTGCAGCCAATCAATGAATTATGTTTTTCGTATATATAAAACACATTATTTCTGTATTGTTTATCTGTCATTTTGAATTGACTTATAATTGGTAGTTTGATATAAATAACTGCATAGTTAGGCAAGGATAATTCAATAATGATTTTCTAAAAAATTAGGATAGATAACCTTTATTTTTTATAATTTCTTTTACCGAATTATCCCTATTTGATAATTAAGTTATTTATAACAAAATATCATCTAGTATTCTATTCAATGGTAGCTGACATTTTGTTATAAATAACTGAATTATTAGACAAGGATAATTCAGTTACATAATTGTTAAAAATAAAAGAGAGACAACCCACAAGGTAGTACAGTAATATTAGTATTTATATATCAAACCAGTTTTAGAATTCATCAGCTCAGTATTACCATAACAGGTCCTCTTTCACCAGAATTATTTGTTGACATCCACTGAGACAAAGAAAAAAAAAAAAACATGCGTAAGTAAAGAAGAATTTGCTTGAAAGCAGAAAATCTTTTTAATTTTTTCCAAGTGGCTGCATCTCTTCTAATGGGACAGGATTCCAGTTTTTTAAGGCCTTCAGACAACGTGAAAGTCGAGTCGATGTTCCTGTTCCTAGACTCCTGATGTTTTCGGACAACTTCACCTTAAAATAGTTAATTTCACTTCTGTGACCTCTGCAAGCACACGCACAATCACGCACGAGACCTTACACACACACACACACACACACACGTTTGTATGTGAATGTATGTGTGTGTTTATGTTGGTAGTGTTTTGGGGCTCATGGCCTTTCTCGTATAATGATTATAAATTATTTCTGTCTTCGTGAAACTTCTGCAAGCACAAGCACCAGCGGGTCCTCACACACACACACACACACACACACACACACACACACACACACACACACACACACACACGTACATTTATACATTTGTATATGAGTGTGTTTGTGTGAGTGTATGTGTAGGTAGCACTTTGCAACTAATGGCACTTTTCGTATAAAGGTTATAAATTATTCCTGTAACTATTACGTACGACTATTCACAGTGAAATTTATGATTAAATTCTGACTTTTTTTGTATCTAAGGAAATAATTCTATGGGTATAATATTAGCTACTACATCACTGGTTTATTTTCATTAAATACCATTGTAAAACAAGAGTTCTAATTCCTAGATTACTTCATTTTGATCAGAGTTTTAGTAGAATAAATGTTCTTTCGTCGCTCGTCTCGTAAAACCTTTTTTTTTCAATAACTGTTATTTAGAGAAAATCCTAAAATTTCAGACCGGCAATAGTTTCTGGGATCCTAATTCTAATTCTAATCTCGTATTATATATGTGATCTATTTTAGATGTTCCCATAATATACAAAAAACTGATTCAGTTATTAAAATATAATTTCTTTGAGGTCTGAAAGCCTGGCATATTCTGAGTGGTAAATTTATGGTGTTGTATGATATAGCAAATATGTTATAAACTGTCAGAATAATTTGATGTACTCTTACAATATAAACAGGAATTCAGAGCATTTTGAGAGAGAGAGAGAGAGAGAGAGAGAGAGAGAGAGAGAGAGAGAGAGAGAGAGAGAGAGAGAGAGAGAGAGAGATTACTGGATAGCGCTCCCAGATAAAAAAATTCGAATTCATCTGCTGTCATATTCATAACTAAATAACGCTTGCAAATATCAAAAAATATATCATCATCTGACACGATAATCATAATTTATATCGTAAATTGTTGTAAGTCATTGACTCTCAAGATGGGAGTCAGTAACACTAGGATCTTAAAATAAATTTTCCTGTGACGTTGCCCAAGCTTGCTCCCCACCCAGCAATATTCATAAGGCCAAAACTATATATTTTTACATTGAGAATAAGATGTAAGACTAATCAATGTTAAGATGATATTCAATTGAAATATTTTCTTGTATAAAAAGCTTGTTTAATTTTTAAATTTTTGTTAGAAAATTCTTGTGGTATTTTTTTTTATTATTCATTTGATTGTCAAAAGTTTGGTCTCTTTACTTTTTCATATCTTATCTTATGTTTATAAATGATCCTATCTCCTAATGTTTTTGTAATAATAATAATAATAATAATAATAATAATAATAATAATAATAATAATAATAATAATAATACACTTCTCCAGCTACACCCCATAGACAGTTACAGTATTCAGCTACAGTTTGCTAATAATAATAATAATAATAATAATAATAATAATAATAATAATAATAATAATAATAATAATAATAATAATAATAATAAATATAACTTAATTTTTAGCCTGAGACTACAATTATACAGATACAGAATTCAGGTACAGTTTACTACTACTACTACTACTACTACTACTACTACTACTACTACTACTACTACTACTACTACTACTACTAATAATAATAATAATAATAATAATAATAATAATAATAATAATAATAATAATAACATTAACTTAATTTTTAGCCAGATACCATATACAGATACAGAATTCAATTACTGTGTACTACTACTACTACTACTACTACTACTACTACTACTACTAATAATAATAATAATAATAATAATAATAATAATAATTTTTTTCCTCTTCCTCATCATCATCCCTACGCAGCAAGAGGCTTAGCAGTAACCTCACATCTCTGAATAGCTAATGAGACCTGAAGCGTATACTCTTTTTCTCACGGCCCCCCCGTCACGTTAAAACTGCCGTTGCAGTCACGTTCTCTGCCATTGCAAAGAGATTTATTGCATCTGATCACGTGCCTCTTCACCATTTGGCATTTATGCCTGTTCTCTCGCAGCACGCATGCGCGATGCGTGCGGGTACACTTTTTTGCGCGTCACGTGATGGGATTTTTGATGCTCGTCTCGTTACGTCATTGGTAGTCATTCTGGTACATTGTTTTCGTTAAGCCTTTTTTTTTTTTTTTTTTTTTTTTGAATATTTTATTAGATGTGTATTTTATTGGGCGTGTGTTTTATAGTAATTCTAGATCTTAAGAGTTGAGATATTTTTTTCAATAAACAGGCAAAATAGATTTTAATATATCATGAACAGTGCTCATCACCAATACCAATAAATATTGTTTTAGAAATAGATGGAGAGTTGTCTTTTAGTAATTCAATCAATCCATAGAATATCTATTTCATTTCATTTATGTTAACCATATATTCGGATTTTTTTATCTCATTAATCATACAAGTTATATTTTCAGTGAAAGTAAAAAAATTAATGATAAAAAGATTCATATCATAAGATTTGAATGTATAGCTTAAATCTGTCTTTTCGTAATATTTGTTTATCTTGTCAACCATAAAGGATCTATAGCTTCAAACCATTCCTTACCAATACAAGCAATGTCCTTGTTTGTTCTGAAGCTAGACAAGCAAGTATATTAACTCTTGGAACTTGAATACCGAGGGGCCTTGAATATCACAAAAAAAAAAAAAAAAAAAACAGGTTGGTCTGCCCTACTTCTCTCGTCGACTGTTTTACTTCGCTTCTCCTTTCTGTTCCTTTGTTTCTGGGCTATTGATGACCCTATCTCAGCTAGCCTCTATTTTAGCACAGTTATATCTAAATCTACCTGAAACTTGACTCTCCAGGCAGTTCACCACAGTATGACATTTTGACAATAAGTAGTTTTTTTTTATTTGAATACCGCTCATGTATCTTTGTTTAAAACAGTCACATTTTCTGTGATAAGAAACATGTGTTGAAATAGTGATATGATTTTTACGGAAACGTATTTATAGGTAGCTCAAGAGTTATATAAAAACAATATATAATAGGTAGTTACCTACTTACGTATAGTATATTTGTAGTTACATACTTAAACGTAGTATATTTGTTGTATGCATACTTATATGCAGTATATGTGGGGCCTATATCTTTTTTATCTGTATAGAATGTTTTGATGATTAACTGATAGGAGTAAATTTCAAGCATTACAGTGTTTTCTGAAATGTGCTCATTGTAGAAAAAAGAAATAAGTTGTTTCAGATTCAGTACTGAGAGATTATCCCTAGGTCGAAATTCATATCTCTAGTCTCTCTCTCTCTCTCTCTCTCTCTCTCTCTCTCTCTCTCTCTCTCTCTCTCTCTCTCTCTCTCTCTCTCTCTCTCTCTCTCCACACGTGCCAAGATAATATATATATATATATATATATATATATATATATATATATATATATATATATATATATATATATATATATATATATATATATATATATATATATATATATATATATATATATATATATATATATATATATATATATATATATATATATATATATATATATATATATATGTGTGTGTGTGTGTGTGTGTGTGTGTGTGTGTGTCGTATGTTTGTGAGTGTTTTACGTTCCGCAACGTATCCTGTTATGCTGTAAAATTCTCCTAAGGATAACATAACAGTAGGAGATCCATTATGTTGCATGGCATTCAGGACATAAGGTGAGGTTGCAACAATTTCATCTTGCCAAAAAAAAATGTGGTATGAAAATGTTCAGTTTTGACATACGTCGTTTCTCGAATATCCGAAAAAAGATACCGTTGGGTCTACTTGCACAGTTTATTTCGAACTAGTTTGAGGTGGATAAAAAATATTGTATTTCTTTTGTTGTGTGTTATTTCTTGCAGGCTTTGCCATGTTTGTCAAGTTCAATATGACGGTTCATTATATTTAAGATTTTTTTTTTAATTCAACTCTCAAATTGCATTGACTTTGTCCTTAGTGATACATTTCTTGTTCAAAATATTTCTTTCTCTGAAGACAGAGTTGGCTCAGAATAATGTTATGTTTATATATATATATATATATATATATATATATATATATATATATATATATATATATATATATATATATATATATATATATATAAACATATATAGATGTATATAAATATAGATATATATATATGTGTGTGTGTGTATGTATGTTCACATATATATATATATAAATAATATATATATATACACATATATATACATATGCATATATATATATATGTATGCATAGCTGAATCACGAAAATATGGAACGTGATGAATACATAAATAAAGACAAAATCTGCTAAGTAAAGGACTATAAGTCGTAAGGCTATGCAGCACTCCATCGTTTCTCTTTCCTTCGTTACTTTTGTCGATATTATATATATATATATATATATATATATATATATATATATATATATATATATATATATATATATATATATATATATATATATATATATATATATATGTATGTATATATATATATATATATATATATATATATATATATATATATATATATATATATATATATATATATATATATATACATATATATATATATATATATATATATATATATATATATATATATATATATATATGTATATATATACGTATATATTTACATAAATACTTAGATTCAAAACCAGTTCCCAAAAGACTTTCCCTGACCTTCGTAAACTATTAAACAAGTCTGCATTACGCCTCATAAAGTATGCGTTGATCCAGCGTTCGTGCAATGCTTGCAGTTGCATCCCTGGTCTTCGCTCATGCAACATTACCAAGGCAGCCAAGGTTGTCTTCTGCCGTGACCTTAGTCATCCGTTACTCGTTTCACAGCCTTACCCGCCAAGAAGGTTCATGGATATTCTTGTATTCTTTTTTTTTTTTATTCCTGGCTAATTTTTCTTTGCGGTATCTTTTAGCCTTTTTTTTCATCATACAATTTTGGCTTGGTTTCATATTTCGTCTTTTTTAACCAGGAATGATTTTCAGAAAAATTCCAGAATTTACCGAAAATACCTCCTGTACATTTCAGTTTTTTGTCTTCAGTAAACTATGTTTACATGCATTCATATTTTGTAATTTTGACCAGGAATGAATTTCAGAAAAAAATCCAGAATTTACTGAAAATATCTCTTGTATATTTCAGTCTTTTGTCTTCAGTAAACTATCTTTACTTGGTTTCATATTTTGTGATTTTAACCAGGAATGAATTTAAGAAAAAATTCCGGACTTTACTTAAAACACCTCCTGTATATTTCAGTCTTTTGTCTTCAGTAAACTGTCTTCACATGCATTCATTTTTGTCACTTTACCCAGGAATGAATTTCAGAAAAATTCCAGAATTTACTGAAAACATCTTTTGTAAATTTCAGTCTTTTGTCTTCAGCATACAGTCTTTGTTTGGTTTCATATCTTGTCATTTTAATCAGGAATGAATATGAAAAAAATTCCAGAATTTACTGAAAATGCCTCTTGTATATTCCAGTCCTTTGTCTTCAGTAAACTATCTTTCCGTGCATTCATATTTTGTAATTTTAACCCGGAATGAATTTCAGAAAAATTCCAGAATTTACTGAAAATATCTCTTGTATATTTCAGTCTTTTGTCTTCAGTAAACTGTCTTTACATGCATTCATATCTTGTAATTTTAACTAGGTAACTATTTAAGTAAACAAAATGTCAACAGTCACTGAAAACATATCTCTTGCAAACGTTAATCCTTTTCTTGTTATCTATTTTTTCCCCTATTCCTGGATAACTTTCCTTTACTATATCTTCCAGCCTTTTGTCTTCAATATACTATCTTTGCTTGGTTTCATATTTTGCCATATTAACCAGTAATGGATTTAAGAAAAAATGTCAGAATTTACTGTATGCCATCTTTGTGTAGTTTCATATTTTTATCATTTCAACTGCGTAAGGATTTAAGAAAACAAAGTTTCAATGTTAGAATTCACTGGAATTATCCCAAGTCTGACGTCTGCCCGAATATATCTCTTGTAAACATCACTCCTCCTTCCCAACCTTGGCGTAGGTCGTAAAATTCCTTTTATGTAGGAGATAAGTTTGGAGGCGTCATGATACGGCCGCATTTGGTGTCTGCTCCTCGACTCTCAGTCAGGAAACCTCGTAAATTATTCCCAAAATGTGGCTGGAGAAACTTTTAGTGATAAGACGAGTTGGAAGACTGGGAAAGGGTGACCAAATATGAATGTGTCTCCGAGGTTGAATAGTTGTTATCCTCTACGAATTTATCGGTATTTTTCTGCAGTGGGTATTTTATTGTGCATGAAATACATCTTGGAAAGATGTATTACATCTTGGAAAGATGTATTTTTCATAAATAAAAGACCATAAACAGAATGACAATTTCATTCATACATTGCAAAGTTTCATTGTATCCAGTATATTTGGTTCATGAAGCAATCAAACGACTTAAATTTTGAAAAAGAGGAAAAGACCTTCTGGTAAATAGATTAAAATATTTCTAAATATATATATGCAATGAAAAATTTCATTCATTCATTGAAAAGTTTCATTGTATCCAGTGCATTTGCTTCATGAAGTGATCAAACCAACTTAAATTTGAAAAAAGAGGAAAAGCTCATCTGATAAATATCTCAAAACTAATAGCATCTCTCTTCCTCAGCTTCCATACCCCTAGGACAACCTGCATTCTCTCCTCCTCCTTCCCCTCCCCTTGAGGAACTCCCGAAACTGGACGACACCCCTGGAAGTGGAGTCATTCCATTCCCCCCTGAAACCGACCCCTTTGGTGGAGACTTGGGAGGAGAGCCAGCAGTATTCGAGCCCCTGCTGCCTTCTCTCGCCGAGGGATGCCCAGAAGCCTGTACCAAGATCTACGACCCTCTGTGTGGCACGGATGGGGTGACGTACAACAACAAGTGCCTCTTTGAGATTGCCGTTTGCAAAGGGTCCTCTACTGGGCTCCTTCTTAGTGTGGCGTCTGATGGACCTTGTGGTAAGGGCTGATTTTTTTTTTAATTTTTATGTAAGGTAATTGTAAATTCCTGTGTTCTTAAGAGACAGGGCAAAGTGTAATTGCTCTGGGACAAAGATGAACTCACTGTAATCCTCTTGATAATGGAAAGATTAAGATGCAAGTAGGTTTTAAAACTTTTTGATTTGCCCAATAGTTTCGACGGGGTCTAAGATAGGACCAGTTGACTCATCTTCCAGTTCAGAGCTTACCTCCTCTCTGCAAGCTGCTTTCTAAGCTCCTTATCCAATCGCTTTCTATCTCCTCTTGATGCTTTTACTCTATCTGCAGTTTTCCCTCATCTTCACTGGAGCCCTCGAAGGTCCAGTTTCATCTCCTCCTTGCTTTCTCCTTTGATTCCTCCTTTTTATCAGTATCTTCCTTGATATACCTCATTTGTCTTTCTCACCTTTGGTGCAGATGATTCTACTCTTCACAGATTTTAATTTTCTTCTCATCTGTCTTTATGGTTTACTTTCCTTTTTTTTTTTTCTTGATGGAAGCTATTGATCTAGAAAGGAATCATTCTTTTCATCACTGTCATCATCATCATTGCCTCCAACGCTGTCTCTCACAAAAGGCCTTTGTAAAATTCTGCCATTCACCATCTTTCTTGTGCTTTAACTTCTGCAAATCTCTCCTCTCCAGCCTCCTGTCTCACAGCTCTCTTTTAAATAGGTCTTGGTCGGGTCTTCCAAGTCTTCTGGTGCTCCCAGGAGCCAAGACGTCACTATCTTTATCACTCTTACTGAGGTGACATCTCTAAGCCAA
>JANJGK010000011.1:64189951-64206239 GCA_039081455.1 Macrobrachium rosenbergii
TGCTTAGTATGTCGATGCTAACTTGTCTTCCTGTTAAGGCTTAAGTATCTCTACCAGAACGACAGAAACATGATAATAATAATAATAATAATAATAATAATAATAATAATAATAATAATAATAATAATAATAATAATAATAATAGTCAGTTGATAAATGAAAAATGGAGATTAATATAAACGAAGAAACTGACTTTGTTAGTGAACATTAAAGCTAAAATCACTACAATAATAATAATAATAATAATAATAATAATAATAATAATAATAATAATAATATTATTATTATTATTATTATTATTATTATTATTATTATTATTATTATTATTATTGTAATATCTATGGCAAGAATAAATTCTGTTATCTGCAGCAGCAATAATTCAAGCAATAGAAAAATAATAATAACCAAGATATTATTATTATTATTATTATTATTATTATTATTATTATTATTATTATTATTATTATTATTATTATTATTCACCCAGAACTAAGGAAACTCGATACGCCAAATACTAAAGAACAACTGCCGTTTAAAAAATGGGAACCCACACTGGTCCGCCTGGTTGGATTTTCAAGGATTAAAAAAAAAAAAGAAACATAACTCCCTTATGCCTAGACAATACGTGCTTGGAAGATACAAAAAAAAAAATAAGAGCCTAAAAAAATAAGACCTGTAAAAATAAGAAACTTCTGGATTTTCAAGAAATAAAAAAAAAAAATCACTTTAGCCCACCCAAGCCTAGACAAAACGTGCTTGGGCGATAAAAAATAACCTAAAAAAATGAGAACTTAAAAAAAAAAGAGACTTCCTGGAGTTTCTCGGCGTTCACAAGGTCGATCAACTTTCGCCCGGGCTGGTTTGAGTAAGTTTGGACGAGTGGTTTTGACTCTGAAGTGAGTTCTTGGTGTAGTAGGTTAGTTGAGCTGCTTGTAGGATGTTGAATAGACTGGAGTTATCTAAGAAATGTATTTATTTTGATAATCAGATTTGTTTAAGAAGGACATTAGCGCGCGCGCACTGGAAGACACGTGAGCACGCAGGGAACTGGCTCAGGCTGAAATACCTTCCATTAACAAATCAAGTAGCCATATTGTGACATTGTTGAAAAACGAAATCATAAGTATTACTTCGTATATGCACGTAACGCAGCTGTGCGTCAAGTTATCATTTCCCTCTTTTACAAATGCTAATTAGATGAGAATTTTCTTTGCAACATAGTGCAACAAAGTCATGAATATTTTTCAAGCCTCACCGAGAAAGAGTTCACATTCACTATGCAAGTAACGAAATAGTTCGCGTTGTCATTTTAACTGACGTCAGTTGAGGAAATATGACAAGTTGGCGTGATAAACCTAGTCCTCTCTTCACCTTGGTTTCAAGATAGCTTCATTACTCTGTAGCGAAGGCGTGAGTAAGAGGCTGAGTCTACGAGCTTTCAAATCTATTAAAATTGTTGTTATTGATTGAGCTGGCTTTATGCCAGAACGGGTTCTTGCTCATAGACCAGCCCGTTAAATTTACTCGAACAACAAACGGGTCAGTAGCTCTTGCGAGCGGAAATGTAGCGCATGACACGAGGCGTTCAAAACAAAGGTCAGAGTTCAACCAACTATGTTTGTTGGAGGATGGAAAAACATATATAAATCGGTATGTAAAACATGACTGAAGTTATTATACACATAGCTAGAATGCTGACATTATAGTGCTTACGTTAAGAATGATACGTTTAACAAAACAATATGAATACGAATATATGTACAGGAATTGTGTGACATCCGCTGTTTCTTGCACACGTGAGGAGATAAGTGGGCCAGGTGAGATGATGGTGTGTACATAAACCGAACGCAGTTTGATTTCATTCTTGATACTACTGAAATCAATGACGTCTGATTTTCAATCTAGAGAGATCTTAGGTCTTAATTTTGAACTTGGAAGGAACATAAATTCTTATCCCTATAACCTCATTACATCTCTTTTTCGTGAGACTATTGTCGATATTCTCAGGTCTTCGCGAAAAGACAGTCATAAATGACTGACTTAAACGTGGTGATTATTTTTCTTAAATCTTCTTTTCGATGGCCATATGTGCGCGCCAGTCAGTTTTCAGACAAGTGAAGTATGAACTTATATTCCGTTATGCATGATTTTGTACAGAAATGTAAAAACAAAAATAATGTCTAAAATTAATCCTCTCTCTCTCTCTCTCTCTATACACACATACATACATACATACATACATACATACATACATACATACATATATATATATATATATATATATATATATATATATATATATATATATATATATATATATATATATATATATATATATATATATATAATGCTTAAAAAATCAAAGTAGATGCACATGACTCCAGTATATAAGCGAATACCACAGGAAAATGACAGGCAGAAGTTCAGTACCAAGCGCTTTCACGTGTTTATTCACGCATATATATATATATTCTTTGAATAATATAAGTGACCTCTTGCTTCATACGTCATGAAGCATTGATGATTTTATGCACGGCGTTGCAGATTGCTAATCTAATCAACATTTTCAAACTGGAATAATTGCAACTGGGTGGCAATTTCCGTTACGTGTTGCCTCTAAGCGATATCTTTGTATGAGTTTATTTTCCTTCATTTTCGTTCATTTTTGTTCATTTTCACAATGAGACTATTTAATTAACAGCGCGATGTGAATATTGTCCATTCAACCTAAACCAACAAACGTACAAACTCGGCCGCCTCTCCAGAATTTTGTCCCCGTAGAGGGGTTAGTGCCGTCAGTAGGCCCCTAGTTGCAACCCCTTTCGTTCCTTTTACTGTACCTCCTTTCATATTCTCTTTCTTCCGTCTTACTTTCCTCAACCTTCTCCTAACAATTGATTCATAGCGCAACTGCTTTGAGGTTTTCCTCCTGTTACACCTTTCAAACCTTTTCACTCAATTTCCATTTCACCTCTGAATGACCACTTAGGTCCCAGTGCTTGGCCCTTGGCCTAAATTCTATATTCAATTCAATTCAATTCAGTTCCCCAGAATTTGAGAATTTATAGAGCAATGAGACTGTTAAAACCGTTCTCAAGATTAACTTTCCCCAATTTGGGCCCCTAACCAGACTTTCTCTGCGATTACCTGTGGATTCCTGGACGGGATTATTTGTCATACGCGGTTCAGAACCTTTCTTTTCATAAGATTTCCCATTATTTTCTTGATATTGATATTAACATAGAATGTTATTGACAATTGCTATTTTTTTTAAGATCTTTGTATTATCTTCTTGATATTGACATTAGCATAAACTCTTAGTGACATTTTCTGTTTTTTTTTTTTTTTTAAGATTTTGAAAATTTTTGCATGTTAATTAGATCCCTTTCTCTCAGTTTTCTCCCAAATGACGTCATGATTGATATGCATTCTTTTACAAGGCAGGAGCATAGCCCTTACAGCATCTTTGGTTTATGCTGAAACACAACCGATTTTGTGAATTGCTTTGACATAAGTGTCATTTGGAAATAAAAAATGTCTTAAGTTACAGATATGGCTCATTTGGTTACAAGGCAGGAGAGTAACAATTTATTATCTTTGGATTTTATTGAAACTAGAGACTCGTCTAAAGCAATGTTCAATTTTGGCAGACCGATTTGCGGAATTGTTGTTAGATTACAGAATAATTTATTACAAAATAATTGAGATTAGATTACAGAATAATTTATTACAAAATAATTGAGATTAGATTACAGAATAATTTATTAAAAAATAATTGATGTTGTTTGGTTACAAGGTAGGAGAATAACAATTTATCATCTTTGGATTTCATTGAACCTAGAGACTCGTCTAAACCAATCTTCAATTTTGGCAGAGAGATTTTCAGGATTGTTTTTAGATTATAAAACAATAAGTACTGAAGTGCAGATATTTCGCTTTTTACCAATCCATTATTTACTTCATTTCAACAAGGGAGAATCTTTAGTTTAAAAAGCTTTGGATAGTCTTACAAAAAAAGCGACCTGATCGTTTTAACATGAAGTTTGAATAACTCCATACTAGGCCTATTATACTATCAATCACGCTCAATAACAGGTTGGGGACTTTCTTTGATAGCTCGTGCCTTTGTTGTCAGATGCTTAATTTGTGATAATTTCACAATCCATTTTCATTTTTCGAAGGCTGCCATCATCATCATCAACATCACCATCATCAAGAATATCATCACTATCGAGGATTTTCTGTGACATCAAGGGAAATAACACTCTCCAGAAAGATGACTGAATGGAAATAGATTGCACTTTCTCTCTCTCTCTCTCTCTCTCTCTCTCTCTCTCTCTCTCTCTCTCTCTATATATATATATATATATATATATATATATATATATATATATATATATATATATATATATATATATATATATATATATATATATATATATATATATATATATATATATATATATATATATATATATATATATATATGTGCTCATCCACACACACATATACAATGTATATACATACATATATATATATATATATATATATATATATATATATATATATATATATATATATATATATGCGTGTCTGTGTGTGGGTTTGTTTATTATGTTTGTATGTATTTGTGTGTAACTTTTGCCTGATCATTTCACCTTTATTCAGTGGTACCTGTCAAAACTGGTTCTTTCTCTGTAAGGCCACAGAATATTTTTTAAAAAATCGTCGAAATTCTCTCCTACTTTCCCTATCTATCACAAAAAAAAAACACAAATATACACAATCATGGCCACCAATACCGTGAAACCTGGAAATAAAGTTACTGTGAAGTTCCGCCGCTCAATTTATAGTCACCAGTCACAGAAACCTTCGATTGTATTTTGTTTATTTATTTTTCTCTTGTCCATCTCTGACCTCTTCCAGCCTGGGTCGTTTGCTTAAGCCAAATGGAATACAGCGAGACGCATTTTTTTTTTTATATTCTGGCGAGAGGAAAAAAACTACGTCACCAAATCTATCTTTCTCGAGTTCAAAAAAATACGAAAAAAAAGTACTGGGAAGGTTTAGGGGCTGGCGATGTTTGTTTGTGAGATATTGCAAAGTGTTAGTGATGGACTTCAGGTCTTTTCCTTTTAGGAGTGGGCTATAGATATATTTCATATATTTGCAAGTCTTATTGAAAGATGAATGTTGCCTTCAATGTCTGCCAGAACTAAAGATCATTTTAAATATCTTTTTGGGGTGGCTATAGATATATTTGATATGATATTTGCATGTCTTATTGAAAGACAAACGTTACCTAAAATGTTTTCCGAGACGAAATATAATTTAAAATAACTTTAGGAGTGGGCTATAGATATATTTCATATATTTGCAAGTCTTATTGAAAGATGAATGTTGCCTTCAATGTCTGCCAGAACTAAAGATCATTTTAAATATCTTTTTGGGGTGGCTATAGATATATTTGATATGATATTTGCATGTCTTATTGAAAGACAAACGTTACCTTAAATGTTTTCCGAGACGAAATATAATTTAAAACATCTTTTGGGGGTGGGATATAGATATATTTAATATAATATTTACTTGTCATTGAAGGATAGATGTTACTTCAAACATTTGCCAAAACTAGAGGAACTTTTATACAAGAGAATAATCGCTTTTTCGATTCATATAGTCACATAATCCAGAGATTAGTTGTGTATAGTGACACTGACACTGTTAGATTGTTGTTAGATGTCTTTTTTTTTTCTCCTTTACTGTGTTGTATTTCCCAGTTGTTTTCAAATACAGATAATGTAAGCTTCAGTCACAGTAAATTAATCATTACAACAAGCTTATATGGTCATATAATTATATGTTGTACATTTTCTTATATAGTTGGTATACCGTAAAGTTATACGGTTATGTATTCAGACAGTTATGCTCTGAGGAACCCCAAATTGATGAGATAAACACAGTAATATCAAATGCATCGGTTTAATATGCATTATTTAGCTGAGAAAATATTCAGTGGAAGTCTAAACTAAGACAAATTTTGCTTTATCAACTAAGCCTCTAAAAGTAAAATATATATGTTATGTAAGTATTTTGACCGTTTTGTTATACAGGCAGCTGATGAACGATTTGCTGTAGATTGCCAGAATCAAATGCACAAATTTTTCATAACTTGCACTTTAAAACTCACAATGGGCGAGACAAGGAGTGGGCCTGTGACTTTAGTAGTAAAATGAGAATAATTGTATTGATAACGATGATGTTTAAACTTTACAATTCCTTCCCCACAACTGAGGTTATTGGACTTGAATACTTACACTGAATATTCAGTGAACTTAATAAAGATCCATATAAGCTCAATAGTTACAGTTAATGAACACCTTTATTTATTTCTAGGTCTTGTTTTCGATTTCATTTATTTACTACTTAATCATCATTCCTTAATACCCATTCAGAATTCGCTTGTACCATCTGTTTATAGCTATATGTTTTTTTAGATTTATTTTGTGCCCTGTGGGCTTAGTTTAGCATATTTACCATATATTTAGATTATGGATTTGTAGAAGGTTTTGTCCTGAACTTTTCTGTCAACGGATCGAAATTCACCAAATATATTCTAGTGGGACTTTTTTATTTATTCATTTTTTTTAATACAATTTCTCTACATGTTAAGCACTCACATTTACGAAAAATCGAGAATTTATTCAAATTTTTTACAGTTTTATTCTGATGCCCCCTAAAGATTCATCTCTCACACTTAAGAAAAATCTACATTTTTTTTTCATTTTTTCTTCGGTTTTACTCTGATGGGTCTAAAATTTTCATCTCTCACATTTACAAAAAATCTAGGATTTTTTTTTTTTACTTTTTTTCAGTTTTACTCTGATGGCCCCTAAAGATTCAGCTGTGAGACTTACGAAGAATCTAGGGTTTTTTCCTTTTCTTTTCGGTTTTATACTGATTCCCCTATTTCTTTAATTCCTCATATTCACGAAAATTCTAGGATTTTTTCCCTTTTTTTATCAGTTTTATACTGATTCCCCTATTTCTTTAATTCCTCATATTTACGAAAATTCTAGGATTTTTTCCCCTTTTTCAACAGTTTCATTTTGATGCCCCTAAAAATTCACCCTTGGCATTTACGAAGAGTCTACGAGATTATCCTTTTCCCACATAATATTCCACCACGTACAATGACTAAACATCCACAATCTTTCACTTTCCGTAGGCTCTGCCCTGTCACCAGCCGGCCCCGGTATCCTGGATTCAGTCGACGTTCGAGTCCCAGAAGGTCCTACGCAGGACACCATTCCGCCATCCTCCTCACCCACCACCACAGCCTGCAAGGAAGAGTGTAGTAAAATCTACCAGCCAGTGTGTGGTACTGACAGTGTTACTTACAACAACCTCTGTCTTCTGGAGCTGGCTTCCTGCAACAATGTTAACTCTGGTGGCTATGCCATTAAAGTTGATTACGAAGGACCCTGTGGTAAGTTGGCATTGAGTCAGGTTATAGATGTATGTATGCAAACATTAATATATATATATATATATATATATATATATATATATATATATATATATATATATATATATATATATATATATATATATATATTGCAAAAAAGAACTTCAAACAGAAATCACTGTTGTATTTGCTTCAGAAAAATATTTGATTCACGTAGATAGCAACCAACTAAAAATCTGATCTAGAGAAGTTTTAATTCTTGTGAACACCAACTATCAAAATAACGAATATATATAGAATGATATAGTGAACTGTCAAGATTATAAAACTGCAAAAATAATTTTCATTAATACATAAACCAACTCTTAATTTCCCTTTTGAATATCATAAAAACGTGATTAACCTTTTCAGCAAAATAACCTTTTCCCAAAATCTCCCCTTGCAGTGGCCAGTGACACCGCAATCTTCGTTTCGGCCATGACTCCCAGACCATCTTCAGGCGCGTCCTTCGGAGGCTCCGCAGTGGATACAGGCTTCGTAGGATCCCAGCCACATTCAGACACATCCTTCGGTAGTTCCGCAGGGGATACAGGCTTTGGAGGAGCCCAACCTCATTCAGACTCGTCCTTCGGAGCTTCCGGAGGGGATACGGGCTTCGGAGGCTCCCAGCCTCATTCAGACTCTTCCTTTGGAGCCTCAGCAGTGGATACAAGCTTCGGAGGATCCCAGCCACATTCAGACTCGTCCTTCGGTAGCTCCGCAGGGGATACAAGCTTTGGAGGAGCCCAGCCATTTTCAGACACATCCTTCGGCGCCTCCGCAGGGGATACTGGCTTTGGTGGCTCCCAGCCTCATTCAGGAACATCCTTCGGTAGCTCCGGAGGGGATACAGGAGGAGCTGCTGGTGGTTCCTTCGGGGGTCACGATGACGGGTCGCCCTTGTCCTCATGCCCTCAGGCGTGTACCAAGATATTCTCTCCTGTTTGTGGCAGCGATGACCAGACCTACAACAACGAGTGCCTGCTCAATGTTTCAGCTTGCAAGTCTCGATCCTCGAGGACAGAAGCCGTGTTTAAGGTCTTCGATGGGCCTTGTGGTATGTAAATTATTATTATCTTTTCACTTTTAATATCATTAAATAATTGTTAGTGATTATTCATGCTTTAGACTAAGTTAACCTTCTGCTGACACGGGCTCTTGTTCCTGAATTAACGATAAATCAGCCTGAGAAGTTCAGCAAATCTTATAGGCCTAGGATTAGTCTGAGAAGTCCAGCAGATCTTGTATACCTGTAGGTCTAGGTCGAAGGACTTGTTTTGGAAAATTGGAGCCAGGTCAAGTCAAAGAAGTTGGAGAGCTAAGGAGGAAGAGTCTAAAGGGAAAGGCTGGTAATTTAAAGGTAGAGTTAAGGGAAAGTAGACAAATCAATGGGGAAAAGGGTGGGGTAGACCCAATTTAGCCTACCTTTCTTGTATTTTAGAGTTTTATTTCTTTTGAATTATCTTATTTTTTTCCATTTATTAATATATATATTTACTTATTTGATTATCAGTGTATTAATGACTATAACTTTATCTATAAATCATATAGCATATAACAGTAGTAAAATTGAATGTATTCGAATAAGCCTAATCTTAGTCTACAATATAGAACATTGGATATATAGAAAAATAAATAAATAAAAGTTTAGTGTTAAGTAACAATGCTATATATTCTTATTACTGCTTATCACAAGAGAGAGGAGTATAGCATTTTATGGTATTTTAAGCTACGTAACTTGTGAATCTCATACGATTTCGTGAAGACGCGACAAAGATATAACTTATACATTAGTCACCCATTACACTAGATTGAAAGTGACACTATCATTTTCTATATTCCTTAGCTCATAGAATGGTAAACTAATACATATTTGGATCGCGTTCATGGTTCTCTCTCTCTCTCTCTCTCTCTCTCTCTCTCTCTCTCTCTCTCTCTCTCTCTCTCTCTCTCTCTCTCAATATGAGATAAAAGTAATTTTTTTGTTTAGATTACAACTTTCTTACACGGCCCAAGTAAAACTTTCTCCTCCCATTCCTGAACAATTTTAAGTAATGTTTCTCACCTTTCCAGTCGCTGTCTTGCCCAGAGGTCCCGCCTGCGACGAAGCCTGCGACAAGTCGTTCATACCTGTCTGTGGCAGCGACGGAGAGACGTACAATAACATCTGTCTCCTGAATCTTGCAGATTGCTTGAATCCATTCGCCTCCATCACACTCTCCAGTGATGGACCCTGTGGTAAGCTTTAGGCCTATGTTTTAGGTTTCTATTTTTTTTTCTGGGATTTATGGCTTTTTTTTTTAATAAGGTTCCTTCTTGGTTAAGCTCTGAGCCCTTCTCCATTCTTTTTGCATTTTGCTTTGCCTCGAGTTTGGGCCAGGAAGTTGGCCCCTGCCCCAAAAGGGTACATTTTTCAATTGGCTCCTTTCTGGCTAAGCACTCAGACCTTCTACCTAGGCCTATGTTTTAGGTTTCTATTTTTTTCTGGGATTTATGGCTTTTTTTTTTTTTTTTAATAAGGTTCCTTCTTGGTTAAGCTCTGAGTCCTTCTCCATTCTTTTTGCATTTTGCTTTGCTTCGAGTTTGGACCAGAAAGTGAGCCCCTGCCCCAAAAAAGGAGCATTTTTCAATTGGTTCCTTTCTGGCAAAGCGCTCAGACCTTCTACCTTCCTGTTTCGTTTTGGTGTTCTTCATCGGGTTTGGGCAAGAAAGAGTGTAATTGCCTGGCATCCATCCAGCCATTTTTTTTTTTTTTTTTTGACCAAGCAAACATACAAACTAACTAATTAACTAATGAAATGAAGATGCTACTTACCTGGGAGTAAGGCGTCCAAATATCATGATCAGGTAAAATTTGAGATCACTGGATACATCGGTCACTTAGATCTTGCTCCAAAATGTGATTAATCTAATGATCTAATAATAGCAGAATAATGGTAATTGTTATTTGAATAATCTAAGAATCTAATAATATCAGAATGATGATAATGATTATTTGATTAATCCAATAAGGCTTCCCTTATTGGATTAATCAAATAATCATTATCATCATTCTGATATTATCAGATTCTTAGATCATTCAAATAATAATCACCATTATGGTAACGGTTATTTGATTAATCTAATAATTTAATAAAGCATAATAATGTTAATGACTATTTGATTAATCTAATAACAGCAGAATAATGGTTTATTTTATTAATCTTATACACTAATAATAACAGAATAATTCTAATAATAGCCAAATAATAGTACTGATTAACTGATAAACCCAATAATCTAATACTAGCAGAATAATGGTAATGATTATTGGTTAATCAAATGATGTTTTAAAAAAAGTGGCAGAATAATGGTTAACATCATTTGATTAATCTAATAGTCTAATAATAACAGAATAATGGTAATGACTATTTGATTAATCTAGTAATAACAGAATAATGGTAATAATTATCTGATTAATCTAATAGCCAAATAATCGCAGAATAATGGTTATTTGATTAATCTAATAAACTAAAAATAGCAGAATGATGGTAATGATTATTTGATTAATCTAATAATCTAATAATAACAGAATGATGGTAATGATTATCTGATTAACCTAACAGTCTAAAAATAGCAGAATAATGGTTATTTAATTAATCTAATAAACTAATAATAGCAGAATAATGGTCATGGTTACTGATTAATCTGATAATCTAATAATAGCAGAATGATGGTGATTATTAATTTATTAATCTAATAATAGAAGAATAATGGCAATTATTATTTGATTAATCTAATAATAGCAGAATAATGGTGATTATTAATTTATTAATCTAATAATAGAAGAATAATGGTAATTATTATTTGATTAATCTAATAATAGCAGAATGATGATAATTATTATTTGATTAATCTAATAATAGTAGAATAATGGTAATTATTATTTTATTAATCTAATAATACAAGAATAATGGTAATTATTATTTGATTAATCTAATAATAGCAGAATAATGGTAATGATTATTTGATTAATCTAATAATAGCAGAGTGATGGTACTGCTTATTTGATTAATCTAATAATAGCAGAATGATGGTAATGATTATTTGATTAATCTAATAATAGCAGAATAATGGTAATTATTATTTGATTAATCCAATAATAGCAGAATGATGGTAATGATTATTTGATTAATCTAATAATAACAGAATGGGTCTTTAATGAGTAAACGCTTCTCGCTCCTGAAATAGATCAAATTTCAGTTTTTTTATAAGAAATTTGGAAAATTTTATTTTCAAGAATGGGATTAAAGAATTCTTATTTGAGTATTTTACGTGAAATATTTTTTTTTAACACAGGAAGACAGAAGAAAATATCCTAAATATTCAGCTAAAAATTTATCAATCCGGAAATTAGAATTCGAGGAGATTAAAATCTCGATTACTTAACTACGGTAGGATTTAAGGATTCCTACGAGAACATCTTGGAAAATCCTGCTCTTTGCTGGAAATCCTGCTCTCTGCTAGGATATATTCTATATATACATAAAAATCACTTTCCAAATCCATTTCCGGATATAGTTCATATAGAAAGGATATAGTTCATATAGATATATATAAACACTCACTTTCCAAATCCATTTCCAGAAGCCAGCTCTCCACCAAGGCTGAGCACCGACCCTAGGCCTAGCATCAGTACCGAGTCTAGGCCAGACATCGATATTGCTGGAACGCTCGGAGGTGCCGTCCATGGCGGTCAGCAAAGCCAGTCCCCAAATCAAGATTACCTCCCACCAGTTTAAGTGCGTGGACGTCACCGAGAGAGAGAGAGAGAGAGAGAGAGAGAGAGAGAGAGAGAGAGAGAGAGAGAGAGAGAGAGAGAGAGAGAGAGAGAGCTGTTTCTGTAAGCAAATCTGTTTCGCGTTGATAGTTCATGCCAAACGTGTACAAGCGCGGAGTCTTTTCTGAAGACTTCCCTGTGATGTGCATGACATTGGATTATTAGTGTTACCATTTGTAGGCGCGTGGAGCGAATGTTATTTATAATTAAGGCCATGGGAAAAAACTGGCTAGGGAGTCAGTACAAATCAATCAAATCACATTTTCTGAAAACTGAAAACTGAAATTGAAGACTAATGAATGAGACATCTCCATATACACTGTTAATCTTTTACAGACATTGAAATAGTGTACACAATGGCTGGAAATTCATTTGCCTATCTCCTTTTCGTATTAAAAAAAATATTAAATAAAAAAAACAAGAGAACAACTACATATAACACAGACGAACACCAACATATGCACAACCACACATTGTAACATGTGTATCATATCAGGACTTAACCCATGTTGCTGCTAAGATGAAAAAGCTTTTTTTATAAAAACATATGTATTTGAGTGTTGTTATCTATGCGTGATTATAAATAGTTCTTAGATTGTTTTCCATTAATTTCCCCTGAAAAATGTAAGGAAACAAAAAAGGCTTATAAGGAAGTTCATTACGGTTTTATAAAGAATGAATATGTTTCTCTCTACTCTGGATTTGAAAGACATGTCAGATACTGAGCGATGCAAAATAGTACTACGTTTTGGTCAGGGTAAAAAAGCGAGGTCATTGCATCGTATTTTTATCATGTTGATTAGTAAGACATGATGCAATGGAACAGGACGAATTTGCATATAGGCATCAACGATGCTGCTCAAGTACTTTCTAGTCTTTATTTAAATCTTCAGCTGAAAAACTTTATAGACAGAGTCAACAGACTATAAACCCAAGAGGGCTCCAAGGGAAAATCAGCCTGCAGAGAGAGAGAGAGAGAGAGAGAGAGAGAGAGAGAGAGAGAGAGAGGGAGAGAGAGAGAGAGAGATAAGTTATAGAAACAGGTAATAAATAAAAAAATAAACAAATAAATAAATATGAGGGAAAGAAAATAAAACTGATATACCTGAAATTCTGGAGACATTGGCAGAGAGCAGAAATTGATTCGCTCCTAGCTTAAATATTTGGAAATCAGAAGATTCAAGACTGCACTAGGCAAACTGTTCAACATTTCGGTTGTAGCGAAGATAAAACTCCTAGGAGACTGAAGAGTATTGAAATTGATGCTAGCAAATGACACACTGTCTGCAGCAGCAGCAGCCTGCCTAGTGTTGCTCGCAAAGAAGAATGCAGAAGATATTTGTCGTTATAGTACATTTTATTTAACAAATGTAATGAACTCACTTTACGTCTATGACACAAGTTAACTTTCAAGGGCATTTGCTTCTCCCGTAAAGGCACATGCCCTAAATTTCTAGGGTTTTTATAAACGGTGTCTTATTCCCTGATACATCCATACTTATTTTCTCCAGCCCTGTTACTGTCATTTTGGCCACGAAATCTGTCAAATGCCCAGTTGTACTTGGCAAGTGGCTAGCTAAAAGTAGAGCAGAAAAGACAGTATAGAATTTTATGCCACAAGTCTCCTCTTGACTTCTCACCGCTGGGTAACATCGTAAAAAAAAAAAAAAAAAAAAAAAAACTTCAAAGCAAAAATTCTACTGAACTGAATATAGAATTTAGGCCAAAGGCCAGGCACTGGGACCTATGAGGTCATTCAGCGCTGATACGGAAATTGACAGTAAAAGGTTTGAAAGGTGTAACAGGAAGAAAACATCGCAGCTGCACTATGAATCAGTTGTTAGGAGAGGCTGGAAAGTAAGATGGAAGAAAGAGAATATGAAAGGTAGTATAAAAGGGTTTGCAGCTAAGGGCCGAAGGCAAGCCGCAAATAACCTTAAGTAATGCCTACAGTACACCGCATGAGTTGCACTGACGGCACTAACCTCACGGTGGCCCTTCGACTGTAATCAAATAAGATTTCTGCCGCTGATTTCCTTCTTTCAGAACACCCCTACTCACTCAGATTTTGTCACTGTTGCCCCTTTGTACATACTTAAGATTAGCAGAGATGTCCCAGGAACTTCTTCGTGCTTTATGATGAGAGAGAGAGAGAGTGAGTTTCCCGAATGACACGAAAGTGTTTATCAATGTATTGGTTTATGTGGTTAAATTTTCTCTCGATGAATGACGAAAATTATCAAAACAGAGAGAGAGAGAGAGAGAGAGAGAGAGAGAGAGAGAGAGAGAGAGAGAGAGAGAGAGAGAGAGAGAGAATCAAGGATTCCTAAGGCCATAACACCGCCCTTGAGAATTCCATTGGAAAGTTTTATGTAGCAGCGAACAACCAATCACAAAAAAAATGCAAATCAATCAATCACAGATTAAAAGGTCATATACATTTTTTCGCGGGGAGAAAAAAAAAAAAAAGCTCTCACTGACTCTTCATTAAACTGAGGCCAAAAACGATCACTTTGATCAAAACATGTTTTGGGGACGACTCCTAGTTCCCTCAAATGGATGAGGTTGGCGGTTGTGAAAATCAATACCCTGTTTTTCTGTCAGCAGAAGTGGCTGTTTTCGATTTCAGTCCCTGGGTGGAAATCTGGACTCCAATTGATGTGTGCTTGCTCACGTATGCGCACGCGTACGCTTACACACATAGTAATATATATATATATATATATATATATATATATATATATATATATATATATATATATATATATATATAATTACTATGTGTGTAAGCGTACGCGTGCGCATACGTGAGCAAGCACACATCAATTGGAGTCCAGATTTCCTCCCAGGGACTGAAATCGAAAACAGCCACTTCTGCTGACAGAAAAACAGGGTATTGATTTTCACAACCGCCAACCTCATCCATTTGATACATTCTAGGGTTTGATGGAAGAATGTAATAAGGTTTTTCGTGGACTGCCTTTAAGGGCCCAACAGAGAGCACCCAGAATGTAATAAAAATGAATGGGAAGGGGTTGAGACTTACGTTAATCATCAGAATTAAATTAGGGATTGGAAGGTCGCCATGGGAAATAAGCCACTAGTTACGTTAAGATGAATTTATTTACAAATGAAGTAATCATGAAATTTATATGAAAATTAACGATCCAGCAGGAAATCAAATAAACTATGAAACACTATTAGACCGTGAATAGCAAGTCCTTGAAATAGAAAGCCATTAATGCTGATTAAATGAGTTGCAAGGATCCGGTGCTGGTGCGCAATGGGAAGGGAACTGGGTAGTCTCCCCGGGCTGCGTATCAGACTCTCTGGCTTATCAGAAATGGCAGTACTTCTTAGTATAATTCATTCACAAGGCTGGGTCGACAGCGTGGAGCCGAGTAACAGGAATCCTGGAAGAGAAGCCCAGGTTAGCATTCCAAATCAAGGAGTTTCTCTCTCACGAAACTTAAATATACACCATGGAGGAAATTGGTCATTTAGAATTACCTAGCCCTTGGTTAACACTGTGGTGGGAACAATCTAATTCTGGTCACTGAATGGATTTAATTGGAGCTTAGGACAAGTCATGGGGCGAATCATCTGCTGCTTTGTTGGTAGGTTTGCTTGAACAAAGGAGGCTTTGGTTAGGAGAGTAAAAGTTGGAAATTCGGAAAATAATAGAGAGAAATTCACGGAGAGGTACAGTAACTGGCGTGGGACTAAATGTTCCGGACGTACCTGATACCTTTGGTGCTTGAGCTCATTAGCATGTGCGGGTCTCGAACTCCAGGGTCGGTTAGTCTATGCCAGTGGAAGGAGGGATAGGATGCCACTCGACATGTCGGTGACTGGGTACAGAATGCCGTGGCGTCCAGGACTCGGCCTCTCCCTTCTTGTTTGCTCCCAATCCCTGGGCATCGGCCATCTGCAAGAAGTCACACAGCCAGCAAAAGGTTGTA